>JASDQU011506311.1:6292-17897 GCA_032191745.1 Picea mariana | reverse complement strand
TTGGTGTGGTTCTTCTAGTAACGTAGTAAACTTGCCTCAGAGATTTTGTTTTACATAGATCGAGTTTCTTATCGCTCAGATCTGGTCCTCCTCTGGGTGGTGGGGCTGTTTTCGGTGCTCGTTTATGGTTGTCTTAGTCCTACCTCTGTTTTGTCTATTTTTCTCCGAGAGGCTTCTTCTTTTCTCATGCAGGCATATGTGGTCTCTCTATCCGATCTCCCTCTTTAGTTTCGGGATCACTGTCAGGGTTTGATGCATACCAAGGGCATCATGTTCTTGGTTTCAAAGTTTGAGTGCCGAGTTTTAGATTTTTAACAACCAGGGCATGGAGTTTTTTTGACCCTCTCTTATTCTTGAGAGGTTTGTATGCCACTTAGATTTGGTCTGTCGCGCATTTGGGCTCTTTGGAGGATTGCTTGGTTGCCTGCTCTCAACAAGGGTCTCTAGGGGTTCTCTTTTTGCAATATTCATGTGGTTTCTTGAGAGGTTTGTATGCCACTTAGATCTAGTACGTCCCGCATTTGGGCTCTCTTTGGAGGATTGCTTGGTTGCCTGCTCTCGACAAGGGTCTCTAGGGGTTCTCTTTCTGCAATATTCATGTGGTGGATCAACCTTCGTGGGAGCGCAGATCTGGGTTTGGGTATTGGTGCTTAGAATTTCTGCTTTGTACCTATCCCGGTTTGCGGTTCCTCTCTCTAGTTTCTTGGTTTGTTGAGGGTTTGATGTATGCTCAGATCTGACTCCTTTTGGTGGTAGTTGATGTATTTTCCTCGTTTCTAGTGGGGGTTTGACCAAAGCTTTGAGGTCCTATCATTGGGCGTGCGGTGTGGGGATGCGACACTTTGAGGTCCTTTGAGAGGGTGTGTAACTTTTGGTCATCTTTCTTGCTGGTGTTATTGGTCGAGATCTTCAATGATGTTGTTGCTTTCTAGTTCTGTTGATGTAAGGGTTTTCATACCACTCTGACTTGGTCCATCTGGTCACCAGGGTTATGTTGGGATTGTTTTTCTAGGGTTATTTTAATGGCGGGATTTCTTGAACCTGATTTCTCTCTGGTCTTTTTGGGGTTTTTTCCCAGATCCTATTTTTATATTTTCTTTGTGGCTTACCAGCCAGCATTTGTGTCCCTTTGGGTTTTTTTTTTCCGGATCTCTCTACCCATTTTGGGTTGTGCCGAAAGTACCTACAAAATGTAATTTAGTTCTCTTTGGATGAATATAATTACACATTTTTTTTTTCAGTTGAAAAAAATATAAATTTATTTTATTAATTCTACTACCGACGTGAATTTGATTTGCAAAGTATCACTTGATCAATCAAATAGAATTGATATCATAATGCTCAAATACATCATGATCAAAATCTTACAAAGGAAAAGACAGAACAATTAATTCATGACAGACAAGTTACAAATAAAATAATTAAATTTTATTAAAGATGTTTTGAAAATTAAAAGTAATGAGTCAATATTTTTATTTTATTTATGAATAGATTTGAAAGAGTAAATATGAAGGAAGAAGAGATTTTGCACCGTGTTATTTTTTAGTGAACTATTCAAGTGGGTAGTAGTGATTGTTTCATGTTTTATTCACTTTTGCATGTGAGCACTTTAATCGAAGTCGACACACACTTTTTTAAATGTCGTTTTTCAATTTTTCACGTTTATATGATAGATTTGTAGTGTTCTATCCAATGAATATAATTTGAGTGGGCTTAATGGTTAAGATCATGTGTTGCCTCTTAAGAGGTCACAGGTTCAAATCTAGAGGGGGGTAGGGTATGTATACCTTCGTAGACTTTACCAGTCAAATCGTTGGGCGGAGGGGGGTCCCTTGTCCCACAAACAAGGGGGTCTCATACACCAAATTTGGTGTGCTGGCTTGGCCGTGACCTTAAAAATAGATTATTATTATTATTATTATAAGTTGTCATGTAGCTCTCATTTGTAATAACTATGTTCCATTAAGAAAACATACAAATAAAAAATAAACTAATGATATGTACAATAATATGTATGGAATTTTGGAGGTTGCACAATTTTAGATTTATCCATGTTTTATTAGCGATTGAGTGAGTTTTAGAGGAGTGACATAGTTAAAACCTATGTTTTTTCCCATATTTTGGGTGAATATTCTTTTGTCAAATTAGTTGGAAATTTCAAACCTAAAATTTAAAAATAACAACTTAAAAACAAGTGTTGCATGGCAGCGGAGTCCCTACCAGGTTGGGATGGGAGTAAATGTGAGGTAGTAGAGACACGTGTGTAGAAAGTTGAAGTAGATGTGGTTTTCATGCATAACATAGTAAAGTAAATATATAGCTTTATACATATGAAATATGTACTTTTATACATACGAAATATGTACTTGTATAAATTATATATTTAGATTTATACATGCAAAATTTGTACTTTTATAAAGTATGGGGATGAGATTTTATAGAGCATGCATGGAGCCCTCATTGCATACTTAGCCAGTTTTTGGATCGCGGGTTCTCGGGGTGGCAGGTTCAAAGTTGGGCCTCTTATGTTCCGTGGCCTACAAATAGGACCGATAGTTTCGCGATATACAAAATGACAGGCGGAGTGGCGGACTATAGAAATTTATCAGAAATTAATAATGTCAGTTATACAATAGAATAGTAATAAGGTCTGTTACATAGGTTCGTGGAGAAAAACACCAAAAAGTTAGCATTGTCGAACTATTTTGCTTTAAAACTAAGGCTTTTCTTGGACAAAAAAGATATAGCATTGCCGAATTGGTTTTCTTTGCACACATTTTACATAGCATGGACGGAGCGGTCATTCCATACTTAGCCAGTTTTTGGATTGTGGGTTCTCGAGTTGTTGGTTTCAAAAATGGGCCTTTGTTGTTCTGTGCCCTATACAAATTGACAAGCGGGCTTGCGAACTATACAAACTTATTATAAAATAAATAATGTTTATTACATATCGCTGGAAATTACATCAACATTTAAAACATCAATGTCGTTGAAGACCAAAAAATTAGCATACAATAGGAATTTTGCATCCAACAATTCCGTCATATACACGAGACAGTAATTTATAGAAGATTATAACATTGTAGGAAGATTTATACTAATTTGTATAATGCTATAAAACTTCATACATTTTGTACTGAACAATTACGGAGTTGCGGGTTGGCAGAGTTCCTGGTTGACACTTTTCATGTCCAGTGTGTTACGTGATACATTTTGCACGAAAGACTTCGGTCATATACATTTTGCAGCGAACAATTCCATGATATACATGATAGAGAGCAATTTATAGAATATTATAACGTTGTCTGGAGATTTAAGGTAATTTATATAATGCTGTAACATGTCTTAGCTAATGAATAATATAAGCAATTTTTTAAATTTTATTCAATATTTTTTTTTTGATAAGTAAGATTGCATAAAAGTCTGTCAAAATGAAGGAGTACAGAGAATTTCCATGGTTTCAAGCTGTAAATACTGAGCTGCCCTGAGGGAAAACCAACTTAGCCAGCCAAACCGCTTCATAACTTATGTGTAGATTGTCACTGATACAAAAAGAGTTCAAAATTTTGGCCCGTAAGGGTGGGCGCTAGAACTGTGGAAAGTGCAGATAGCCTAATTATAATAACCATGGACAAATGCATGAAAGGTCGGCATGCACATGACAAAACAACAGAGATCACCGGTATGGGCTATAGTGCGGCGACGTGGCCATGCAAAAGGCGCAAAATGTCGTGTCCCCAGGAGGAGGCGGCTCCTCCTGGATTGGTGTGCGGTCCAGTTACATAGCATTCTTTGTCTCTTATGGCAGGTGCTCTTCCTTCTGGACATCCTTCGGGCGTGATGGAAGCCTTTGGTCCTCGCAATATGCATCTGCGTGGACCAAATTTTCTAGTGGCAACATTGGTGCCGAGGTTGTTGTTGCTTGGGCTGTTGCTGATTAGGTTGCCTCTGGTGCGAGGAGATGAGCACCTTGTAACGCGAAGAGCAACTGCAGAAGTCGAGAGGCTTTGTCGTCCAGGATCTATAGGCGGAACCGAAGGTTGTCCATGTCCCGACGCAGGTCGAATACTAGGCTCTACACCAGTGCAAGGCCTGTTTGCCACTCGCATTTTGGGTCAGCGTTGGAACCCGCTCGAGATTAGGGTTGTCGTCGCAAATTTTGACTGGCTTCCAAACCATCCATCTGAAATTGGGTGTCGTGAAGTTCGTCCTGAAGCGACTGGGTGGTCGGAGAGTTGGGAGGGGCCAAAGGGCTTGGGTGTGAAACAGATGCAGAATTGGCTAAAGGTCCTGGGTTGTTGTTCAATGGGACCCTGAGCAGTCCAGCTCTTCCATTCTGTTGGCAAGGGATGCAGGAAGGGGCGAGAGAGATGCGGGAATTTTAGTCGACTGCGCCAGGGAGGAGGACGAGGTAGCTAAAGAGGAGGAGGATAACAGGGAGGGAGCAGGCGGGGGACGCAGGACCAGGTGGGGTTGGTATGGCTGGCAGGCTGGTCAGCCTTTGGACTTCCTTCGTAGCCGGGGCATCTCTGGGACAGTGGGAGAGAGAAAACGCAGCAGGAACAGAGCAGGGCAGGACAAATGCAGAGCAGGGAAAGGCTGGGCAGGAAGTCGAGCTCTGAGAAGAAAAAGCAGGAAAGAATGAGCCATCTGGACCCGCTGGAGCAATTGAAATAGGTCGGGCAGCCGGTGAGGTTCCATAAATGGTCGCACGCATAGAGTAAAAGCGCAGTGAGGGTGCTGGTCCGTCGAAAGGATGCGAAGGCAGAGCAGGGTGCATTGAGAGTAATGGCGCCATGCCTCGAGTGAGTTGAACTTGAACTTATTAGGCATTTGGGAGTGAGTGGCACGCAGTCGTCACATCGTCGGCGCCATGGAGTATCGCTCCTGGCTGCTCCGCTCGACGCGTGTGCTCTACCAGCAAGCCATTCGCGAGAAAGGGAATAAATGCGAAGGAGTACATACACGTGGGCAGGAAGCTGAAGTACATGGGAAAAAAACCAGGGAAAATAGTGGTAATGTAGGTTACATAGGTTTCTTGACAAAAAACAACAAAAAAAAATAGCATTCCTGCACACAATAGAAATTGAAATTTATGAAATGAAATGTTCATGAATAGCATAATTTATACATACAAAATATGTAATTTTACAAGGCGGAGTCCTGATTCAATAGTTAGCAAGCTTTTGGATGGTGGCTTCTCGGGATGTTTCTGTTCTTTCGTGCCCTACAAAAAGCAGGGATAGTTTCGCGATTTACCAATTGACAATCAGAGTTGCGGACTATTAGAATCTTAAGGGCATGGTGTCCAAAAAATTTAGCATTTCTGAAGTACTATTCTTTAGATATGCTTTGCATACGACCGTGGAAAAAATACACAGAAATAGCAGTAACGCGCTAGTGCGCTGAAATTCAAGCTTTGTTGTTCCGTGGCCTACAAATTGCACCTAGAGTTCCACAATTGGAGTTGTGGACTATTTGATATTTAAGGGCGTACGTATGTTACAATGAAGTGTTGTTAGATACCAAATATGTAATTTGATTAAGTAGATATATAGACTATTGTGGTTGTCGAGCTGGCAGGCTGAAAATTGTGCTCCCATAGGTTCGTGGACAAAAGCATAAAAAGACTACCAATACCGAATTAGTTTTCTTTAAAACAAAGGCACAAGAGCTTCATTCCGGGTTGTCGGGGTGGTGGGCTGAAAATTGGGCTACTGTTGTTCTATTGCCTACAAATAACACCGAGAGTTCTGCGAAATACAAATTGAGAAGCGGTTTTGCGGACTATTTGAATTTTTGGATCACAGGTTCATGGGTTGTCGGGCTGAAAATTGGTTTTTTGTTGTTCTGTGGCCTACAAATAGCACTGAGAGTTTCGCGATATACAAATTGACAAGCGGTCTTGCGGACTATTTGAAATTTTGGATCGCGGGTTCTCAGGCTAGGGGGCTGAAAATTGGCCTTCTATTGTTCCGTGGCCTACAAAAATCGAATATGTAATTTGATGAAGTAGATATATAGAGCATGCACAAAAGCTTCATTCCGGGTTGTCGGGATTGCGGGTTGAAAATTGGGCTTCTGTTGTTCCGTGGCCTACAAATACCACTGAGAGTTTCGCGATATACAAATTGACATGCTGCTTTGAGGACTAGAATTTTTGAATGGCGAGTTCTCGGTCTGGCAGGCTGAAAATTGTGCTTCTATTGTTCCGTGGCCTACAAATAGTTTGTAGAGTTCTGCGATATACAAATTGACAAACAGACTTGTGGACTATTTGAAATTGAAGGCGCCCGTGTCGAACAAGTTTAGCATTCCCGAATTAGTTTTCCTTTTTACATATGCTACTGGAGTAAAAAAAATAAAATAGTATCGACGTCTGTTCTATAGGCTGGTGGAGAAAAGTATGAAACAAATATGATTCCCGAATTAGTTTTCTTTAAAAAAGCGGCTTCTCGACTTAGGCATTTTTTGGATCGCGAGTTCTCGGGCTAGGGACCTGAAAAACGCACTCTGTTCTTCCGTGTCCTACAAATAGCACCAGCAGTTCCGCGATATACAAATTGAGAATCGGACTTGCGAAGTATTTGAATTTTAAGGAGCTCATGTCCCAAAAATTCAGCATTCATGAATTAGTTTTCTTTACATAGGTTTTACATACGCTGGTGGAAAAGAGGGAAAAAAGTATAGTACCAATGTCTGTTACATAGGGCGGTGGGCAGAAGAACGAAATAAATAGCATTCCCGAATTAGTTTTCTTTAAAACAAGGGCTCCTCGACCCAAGAAATTGAAATTTATGAAATTATAGGTTCCTGCAGACCATAAACTATACATAGCAAATACGAAATATGTGCTTTCATAAAGTAGGGGGATGAGATTTTATAGAACAACGACGGAGCCCTCTTTCCATGTCTTACAAAGAGCAGGCAGATATACACTGTGTACAAATTGAGAAGCGAGCCTGCAGACTATTTTAATTTTAAGGGCCTTTGTGGCAAACATTGTGCAAGACATGTTGCAAAGATGCAAGAAATGACAGTCTCTTTACGTTTGAGTGGAAAGAAAGTAGTGAACACAATTTTACGACATTTATATAAAAAAATAATAAAACGTGTTACATATTGCTGAAAATTTATATATATATATATAAGTGAAATCTGATATCTGAAATTTGAGTAAGTGATTTATGTCACAGTCCATTCTGAAAATGAAAAATCTAGGAACACATAAAAGTAGGAGGAAAACTAGCCTTCTCGAATTAGAGCATAGACGGAACCCTCATTCCATACTTAGCTAGTTTTTGGATCACGGATTCTCAGGCTGGGGACCTGAAAAGCGGGTTTATGTTGTTCCATGACCTTCAATTAGCACCGAGAGTTCCGTGATGTACAAATTGATAATGGAACCTACGGACTATTTGAATTTCAAGGGGCTCGTGTCCCAAAAATTTAACATTTGGGAATTACTTTTCTTTACATAGGTTTTACACACGGTGGTGGGCAAATGTACAAAAAATATAGCACCAATCCCTGTTACACAGGGTGGTGGACAGGAGGACCAAATAAATAGCATTCCCGAATTAGTTTTCTTTAAAACAGGGGCTCGTGGATACAAAAAATTGGAATGTATCAAACTATAGTTTTTTGGAGAGCATAAATTGTACATAGCAAAAACGTAAATTTTTAAAGTAGATATTTACTTTTATACATACGAAATATGTACTTTTATAGAGCATGTATGGAGCCCTCATTCTATATAGTGTGACGGAGCCCAGATTACATACTTAGGCAGTTTTTGGAGCGCAGATTGTCTAGCTGGCGGGCTGAAAATTGGAAAAAAATGAAACGCGTTACATATTCCTGGAAATTTAAAGAAACATATATATGTGTGAAATATGATATGTCAAATTTGAGTGAGTGATTTATGTCATACTTTATTTTGAAAAAGAAAAAAAAGAGAATAGAGATAAAATAAACAGAATGACTTCACATTCAACATAGCTGGAGATAAAAAATCCAGGAAGACATAAATATATAAGGAGACAAAAGAATAGTTTTATTTGGAATATATGAAAAAAATAATAGTTTGTTACATATCCCTGGTAATGTAAATGCGTTTGTCATATAGACTGGGATTGGGGCTCCCGCGGACCATAACAAAAATATGTACAAGAAATAGGAGTGTGGAAAGAAGTTGGACATGCTAGAATGTAATACCTGAAAAGTAGAAATGGGAAGATCAGTTTTTGCCTATAGATTTCTACTTAGAAAAGGAATAACTAGATTGATAAAGAAAGGACTATCACTATACACTTATAGGGATGGTACGTATAAGTAATTTTTGTGTTTGGTTGGTCATGCCTTTCCCTGCTGGTTTTTGTGGGCAACCCAGTTCAATAATTGGATTGATACATAGAGGATTTATGCATTTGCCTGTTGGATTTCGTGGCCGATCCACTTCAAGTTCTCTTCAATATAGCTTCTCAAGGGGGCGACGTTGATGTCCTTGTGGATTCAAATGTTGAAAACTTCATTTTCTAATTCGCTTAGATCAATTGAAAGTTTACACAGACCTTCATGAATGTCTCCATTCTGTAGCGAATACCCGACTAGCCAGTTGTCCACCTCTTCTTCATCATATTCAACAATTCTGTAAAAAAATTCTAAAGACAAGGCCTTCAAATTATCAACTTATTGATCAAAAGCTTGCTTGGTTAACGTCAACGAGTTAAGGATTAAGTTGGGGTTTGTCTTTCCTGCTAAGTCTATTTTGGTGAGCTTTGTGAATAATGTTTCTTTCTTTGATATTGCTTACTCACACGATTACACAATTAGGTACAGGTTCTTCACTTTCTGTTTCTAGCATGCTTCTAATTGAGTGAGCATTTTTTTGGACAGGAGATCATGTTGTCTTCTTCTCATCTCTGGCATATTGTTGACATGAAAGGCAAAAGGGATGACCGAGTGCACATAGAAAGTTTCTTCATTCTTTAAATCCGTCTGTAGAAGTAGGAGCAAGTTATGTGCCCTGCTCCCTAGGGAATCCATATTCTGTGATGTTTCCCAAGCCTTAGCAATCAATTCTATTCTTTTGTTGATATTTTTCTCGACATATCCTCTACAGGATGTGAGGAAGCTGGAGGACCCTTTTAGATTTGTTGCAAGGGTGCACGTAGTCGCAGGCATGGCTATTTCCAAGGAACTGCCAAGCAATGGCATATGAAACAAAACTTCCTCAAATTCCTTAATCCGGTTCTTTAGTCTGGCATTTTCGGCTTCAATGACTCCAACAGAATCATGAAGAGCATCTCTGGTTACCCTGTGAAGGTTAGAGATCTTGGATGCGTGCATATTGGCAAGGTCAAGTTCTGAACGATGTTTTCTTTTCTTATTTTTTACATCTCTTTTTTCAATGATTAACTTTTTTTATTCGGTTTCAAAAACAACGCTCTGGAATACGAAGGATTCATCTTCGTCAAAAAATTTAGTACCAACCATGTCCATTGAGTAGGCATGCTGAATTGTGTGTGTGGGCTGATCAACGTTGCAAAATATGCTTTCCAGATCAGCATTAAGATCCATGTTTTGACGGTAAATTTCAGGTTGCTCTGCCTCCCCTACAATTCTTTTTCTGTTCTTCTGCATGGGAAGCTCTTGAGGAAGATGTTCACTGTATCTCTACGAAACTGTTGTGGAGCTGCTGGCAGTAGCTTATCAAAAGGTTGGATGGCTCCAGACGTTGCTTGAAATGAAGAAATGGAGGGGACAATATAACCCCCCGCAAACATTGCTTCAATGCGTGCGAATGAAAAATCTCCCCATTAATGACAATATATATGCGTGATGTATGGTGACCTGTTAGAAGTAAAGTGTAGTTATTGCAAACTTAGAAGTGCGAAGGTGAGGGTTACGACGAAGAACATTTAAGGATAGGAGGTTTCGTGAACGAACCAAGCTGGCGGCGTGCAAATGACATTGCATGGTATTTGAAATTAAGATTGGGAGGCAATTGGAGGTTTCGTGAAGGAAGCAAGCTGGCAGCGTGTGAATGACATTCCATGGCATTTGAAATTAAAATTGGGAAGGGAGAAGAAAATGCTTTAGAAAAATTGCATTAATGGCAAAACTTCTCGAGCCTTGTGCGCATCAATGACAGCTTAGATGGTAGCTGCATGATGACCTGTTAGCATTAAAGATTTAGAAAGAAGACATATATACACACATATATATATAAACAATATTTTTTATCATGCACATGTGCGAAGGTAACGGCCACGGGGAAGAGCAAGCAAGGAAGGAATGGCCAAGTCTGAAAGTGCATGGTTTGGGATCGCGGGTTCTCGGGCGGGCGGGTTCAAAAGAAGGCCTTTATTGTTTGGTGTTCTACAAGTAGCACACAAAGTTCCGCGATATACAAATTGAGAAGCGGACTTACGGTCTGGCTGAGATTTGATAGACCATCTGCAGTTTCTGGATCGCGGGTTCTCGGGTTGGCGGGGTCAAAAACGATGCTCTATTGTTCGGTGCCTTGCAAATATCGTATGATAATAAATTGAGAAGCATTGCGAGGTGATCGGCTCAACATTCTACTCCAGGGCTGGTGGGCTCCCACAAACGAGCAATACATATTTGCGGGTTGTACATTGGGCCGATTTCCTCCATATAGAAATTGGGTTCTCGGGCTAGCGGGTTCAAAATTGCCTAAGCAAAGCAAAGGGCTCCGTCCGACTCCCACTGCACATTTCATAATTCATGTGCAACACCAAGTTTGTGATTACCAAATTAGTGTGTAGAAACGAAGCAAAAGTAAATATGTGCTTTTATAAAGTATGGACATGAGATTTTATAGATCGTGTACCGATATCACATTCCATACTTGTGGGTTCTCGGACGGAAGGGGTCAAAAAATAGGCCTCTATTGTTCCATGTTTTACAAATAGCACATACAGTTCAACGATATACAAATTGACAAGCGGACTTGTCGGGTGGTTGAGAATTTATAGAGCATGTACAGTTTGTGCATCGCGCGTTGTCGGGTTGGCAGGGTTAGAAACAGGTCTCTATTGTTCGGTGCCCTACAAATTGCTTATGATGCACAGATCCCTTATTCCATACTTAGACACTTATTTGGATCACGCACTTGGGAGCTGCACATTGTGCCTCTAATGTTTAGTGTCCTACAAATAGCAATTATAGTTGGGCGATATACATATTGACAAATGGACTTGCGGGCTGGCTGTCTCAACATTGCAGTTCTGCTGGATGGCGGACATGCAACGCAGCAGCTTCTCGGCGCAAGGAAAAAAAAAAAACATACCTGCAAACAAGCTTGACAAATTTAGAGAAAGTAAAGGAAAAACTGTTTACTATGGAACACAGGTAGAAAAATAATGCACCTTTGCATTGATTGGTGTACATCTCTAGGTAGGAGTTCTTTGCGCCTTCTAGTTTTCCTTTCTGCTTCTATCAACAAAAGGGATATGAACATAAGCTCAGATGTTAAGAAAAAGGCAACTACTATGTACATATACAAAAAAAATAATTGAATAAGATGAATAGAGTCACAAATAGTTTTTTTGAGGATGTACCTTATTTTTTCTTTTTT
>JASDQU011506310.1:2337-22923 GCA_032191745.1 Picea mariana | reverse complement strand
ATGTTTGAGGATGTTCATTGTGTGCCATGAGTAAACCTAGCAATCAAAAGTTGGGTTTGTATACTCCACTTCCAGTTCCTTCTCGACCTTGGGAAAGTATTTCCATGGATTTTGTAGGTGGTTTACCTATGTCAAGACGAGGTCATGATTATCTTTATGTTGTGGTTGATCGATTTAGCAAAATGTGTATTTTGATGCCTTGTACTAAGCAGGTAACAGCAGAACAAATGGCACAGTTGTTCTTTCAAAATGTTTGGGTGCATTTTGGATTGCCTAAGTCCATTATTTCTGATCAGAATTCTCAATTTGTTGGAATTTTTTGGTCGAGTTTATGGGCACTCATGGACACAAAACTTAAAAAGAGCACAACTTTTCATCCGCAAACAAATGGTCAGACAAAGGTGGTAAATCGTACAGTGGTGCATCTTCTTCATGCTTATTGAAGCAAGCATCCTAAACTTTGGGATGAGCATTTACACTACATTCATCATGCGTAAAATCGAGCTAAGCACTCTTCGACACAAACGTCGCCATTTGAAGCATGTTTTGGCTATTTTCCCAAGTCTCCTTTAGATTTTATATTTGGGAAAGATATTGCTGTCGATGGTCAATATGACATTGATAGGGAGGAAAAGTTCATTGAACAAATTCAGTCGATACATCAAGTGGTTCAAGAGAAGTTGGAAAAGAGTCAGGCCAAGTACAAGACGAGACATGACAAGCATTGTGTTGATCACAGTTTCCAAGTTGGAGATGAAGTTTGGGTTTACATCAACAAGGAGAGGCTTAAAGGAGAAGGTAAAAAGTTGAAACCGATTCGATATGGTCCTTTCAAGATTATCGACAAGATTGGTAACAATGCTTTTCGTTTAGATTTGCCTCCTTATATGTAGATGTATGCAGTTGTTAATGTTGAGAATTTGAAGTTGTATGAGCNCATAGATTATTTTTCTCCAGAGTATCTTACAGAACTGCAGGAAGACACCATCCTTGACAGGAGAATGCGAACTTCAAAACGAGGAAATGTGGAGTATCTTCGAGTTGGTCTTAAAGGGAAAAATCCAAGCAAATCCAAGTGGATTGAGGTTGTAAGGGTGAGGGAACTTTACCCTCATCTTCACATAGATTGAAAATAGTCTTTTGGAGGTCCAAAAGATTCCTAATGGGGAGGTGTGATCAGGGGATCAAATTTTGCTCAAAAATTCAAAGTGTTCGGAATCAATTCAAAAAAAACAAGAGCGTAGGCCTCATCGTTGCGAACCCAACGCAACTTATCTCATCTCAAACAGATGTCGGGAGCGATAGATATTGCAATCTGTTCATAAAGTCAAATAGGCAAAAAAATAAAAATGGTGTTGACTGTACAGTCCGTACAGGCTGACGTGGTAGAGTCGTACAACCATACATGTGGTGATGTGGCAAGCATCTATTGGTTGACAGTTGGTAGAATGGGAAGTTGACACATGGAACTGTTTGGGGCAAGTGATTGGGTGCCACATGGCCCAATCATGGGCTGCCACGTGGCACCCCGGTATTGGTTGTTTGGTCTATTGTCAAAATGTATTGGAGTCTGTGGGGTTCGACCCCCGGACCTCCCCACCGCATAATCTTTCACAAAATCCTCCCGAACGTTGCACCGCCACTTGTTCCTTGTTATATATGTGTGTTTTATTATAATTCAATTCGCACATTATTGTATATGGAGGGTGGGGTCGGGTCGGGGCTTAGCCCCGACCCACAGTCATATTATTTTATATGTGACCACGCCATATAGAGAGGGAGTTTGTGTATTACGGAGCACATGTTTCAATAGTCCATACGACCATGTCATATTCCCTCTATAAAAATGGCACAGGGTTTGTGTTATGAGCCATGGTTATATGGTTTATGCATGTGACCACACGTAGCGCAGAAGGGGGTTAAGTTTGGTTTCAAATGGTTGGAAACGGTTAAAGCCCGAGGTCATATTGTAACTCCCCATGTGCCCAGGTGCTAGGAGGTTAGGGGCTGGCATGCCCATAACCATCCTACAGTTTGAACCATTGGCGCAGTTGGGCCCGGTGCTGGTTTTTTATGCTATTTATTGTGTGTGTGCCAGGTTCATTTGACAAGGGTGTGTTTTGTAGATGCAGAGACAACAAACTTGAAGAGGGGACTTCCAGGAGGCCTAACTTCTTCATTTTTTGACCGATTGAGGTGTCGAAAAAACCCAGATAGGGGTTTTTGGACGCTCTGAATCCATTGGAGCAGTCGATTGGTCAATTTGAGCATTGTAAGACATGTTTTTGAGAACTTTTGAGCAATTAATAATAATGATCCATTGGAAGTAGGACTAGGAGATGTATCCCAAGAGAGGGGTGAACTTCTTTATCAATTGTTGTGTTTATGTGCTTATTTTCATTGATTATGTTGTTGTGTATGTGTATTTTGCATGAGTAATCCCTTAATTTATGTGTTGCAAAATTGATCCATTTGATTTAAACACATAACATTTACATTGCAATAATTTCAATATTTTCAAGTCTTCTTCATCTTTAGATCATTATTGTTGAACTTTTTTTCTTTACATAGGGTTTTACATGCTTTATTATGAACTATCCATCGATCCTTGCCCCAAAAGTACTTAGGTTACTTAGTTTCAATTTGCTTAGTAGGGTTTGTTCATTATATAGTTTTTCTTGAGTAGATTAGACTTAGGTAGCTACCTTCATTAGTTAGATTATACTCCTACTAGACTTATACCTTTGGAATATATTTTGTTACAACTCTAAGTTTACTTACCCCAGGTTGACAATTTAATTGAGGGTTTTTACTGTGTTTTTAGTGCATATAGAACACCCATCATTTTTGGTGTCGTTGTCGGGGATTTGTCTCAAGGTAAGAAGTAATTAGGAATTAGATCATTTCTATACCTTAGCATTAGTTTGGTGACGGGGGAGCTTTAATATGAGAGGTAAGAACCTGCACATCTACTATAGCAGGTTCCCCCAAACCCAATGGTAGTTTTTCTTTTTGATTTTATTTTTCATGAATAGACCTAGGAATCAAATGGTAGCTTTTTATTTTTGTTTTTTCTTTCTTTCATAAATAGGCCTAGAGACCCACAAGGTAGATACATTAAATCAAAATCATACCTTTCAACCAAGGTTCCTTTTGATCTCTTTGGGGGAAGGAACGTTCCTCTTATAAATTCCGCAGACCGATACCAAAAAACAAGAACTAGCTCAACCCAAAGAGCTAAGATAGTCTCTAAGAAGACTAACACAAGGAGCACTATAGAACAAGAAATTGAAGCATCATTCATATTAGGACAGGAGGCAAGACCACTTGAGTCTTCCATAGAACCAAACAATACAACCTTTTCTTTTACACCACCACCAGGGGAACCTAGCTTTAAAGATATCATAGACCCTGAATAGGTGAATATTTTGTTTGGTAGTTTAGCTAATGTAATTATCTCTTAAACTGACATAGAAACTTTGGCACCAATAGTCTCAACTGGCTCGAGTAGAGTCCCATATATCCAATCCGTAGGAAGACCTTTCCATCAAAGGGAAACCTTGTTTTCTTCAAAGACGAAACCACCTAGGTACTCTCTTTTTTGAAATCAAGCCAATATGGATGATCAGGAGGACCATAACAATGTAAGACACAGAGAGTAAGGAGAAACTAGAAGCCAAACCGAAACTATCTTTGGGTTTTTGATTTTGAACACCACTTTGAATGTCAAGATGAAGAATATTCCTCTCTTGACACTTCCTACCTTTTACAGTAAAAACAATGAATATCCAGACACCTTCCTGTTTGAATTTGACATATTGTGTAGGAGCTACAACTACATAAAAGATGACGAAAAATTAAAACTATTTCTTGCCACCCTCAAAGATTCTGCATTAATATGGTTCATGGGGTTGGGAGAATCTAGTATTAGGTCTTCAGAATCCATGAAAGACATATTTCTCAAAAGTACCAAGACTACTACAAGACCAAGGTGTTGTAGGTGAATCCCCCTGCAGACAAGTGGATTCCCTCTTAGTCTCTAGAATCCTAAGGCCAAGACAAAAAAGTTCTTAACATGGACACTGACATCCTTTTATGTCTAATCAAGATAACATATGAAGGAGAAGAAGAAATATATGTACCTTATTAACGAGTTTTGTCCTTGCAAAGTCCAGTCTGAGCTTCGATCATGAGCTCCCTGATAGGTCCTGTAGAACAAACAAAGATACAATAGACTTCCTACTCTACTGAGATTATCTCAAATATAGATCCATATAATGTAGACAAATTCATGTGGAATGAACATAAATTTGAAAGAAACAGACCAAGCATTGATATATTGATGAGAACAAGTAAAAATACTTACAATCATTTGATGAAGGTGCAACAACTTCTTCCAGTTCTCCTTGTCCAACCCCTTTTCGCAGGTAATCTACACTGATTGCTTTGATGACATCTCACTCATGTACATACCACTTATAGGATCATAAGTTTGGTATAAACCTATAGTCTCTTATCTCTTTCAACATGAGAGGGCCTCCTTATATAACCTTGGAGAGGCCCAACCACTTGAGATATATTTGGGATAAGTTGAGGATTCCTCTCCTTCAGTTGAGGATATTCCCTAAGATCATGCCTTGACCATCTATTCAAATCCAACCACCTTCAGGAACTGAGGGATTCTTCCCTGATTTGTCTCAACAAACCCAAAACTTGCTCAGAAAAGGGTAGCGCTCCCCCAAAGAGGCTCAGGGAGCCCTAGCACTCCCTGATAGTTGGTAGAGGAGCACAACTCTCCAAAATCCATTTTTTAGTGGTTCTTTCAGTGGAAAAAGGTTTGTACTCCCTGTCAACTGATTTCTCTTCTTCAAAACTAGTCTTTTAGGTAGTAGTATGATGTTTTTGACACTTAAAACACTTGTGTTCAAGATGTGACACTTTCAGAAAAGATGCGACACTTACAACACTGGTAAGGATGACACTTGTAACACTATTGAAGTGAGTAATTTTGATGTGTAACACAAGGATTCTCGTAATGACATTTTTAAAATCCAAAAATTAGAAGACAAGACCCTTGAAGATTATATGGAAAGATTTGGTTATATCTCCCAGAAGTCAAAATATCATGACCTCCCAAACGATGCAATTAGGGCTCTTTTCCTTAAGGGAATTTAAGAAGAATATCTAGAAATGCTTAACCTGATGGTATCAGGTGACATCTCTCATAAACCATTTGCGGAAATATGTGAAATGTGTAAAAATTACTCAATGAGTAGAGCCAAAATAGGAAATAATGTTCAGGACTCTTACAATAGAAGCTTAAAACCAGTTAGTTCAGGTGGTATTACAAGAGCAGAGATAGGGAACCTTTTAGAAAACTTTAAGACTGACATATTAAGAACAAAAGGTTCCCAGTTGGATACCCTTAAACTCAAAAAGAAGAAAGAGGAGGAAAATGAAACAATGAGCATATATTTCCCAAGATGCAGGAGGAAACATTCCTCAAGAGAATGCCAATTAGATAACATTTCAGTTTGTGGCTTTAGTACAGAAGACCATGTGACTGAAAAATGCCCATCATTGCCCAGTTTATTAGCCATATATAGGAGTGGAGATCCTGGAGAGTCTTATTATGCACCTAGGAGGCCATGGCAACCTAGGAATCAACCCACATACCTGGATCTATAGTCTCAAGTTCCACCCTATTATCAACAACAACAGTGGAACTCACCAGGTTGGAAAAACTGGTCTACTTAGTACCAACATCCTTGGAGTCAAGGATAGAGAGGAGGACAAAACCAAGGAAACCCTAAAGCTCTAAATATTCCTATGTATAACCATCCTTATCCTCATTTCTCATCGAACACTCCGCAATTTTTGCCAGGTTTTGTTCCACCACCCTTACCTCCTATTCCACAACAACAACTGCTACAATTTCAAAATGCAAGCTCCTCGAGACCGACACTATTATTGGCACAGCCACTGCTGAATCCAAATAATAACCCCCCTCAACCTCTTAACAATTTTGAGATGCAGGCCTTCTCGACATATGTTATTATTCCTATTCAATTACAAGAAATTCAACTAAGATCGGGAAAATTTCTAGATAGGCAGAGACCTTCAGTAGTCATCCAGGAAGAAGAAGAAGAAGAAACCACCAAACAACCCATGGATGACACTAGGTGGGAAGATGTTATTATCTCGAAGAATCAAGAACCCAAGCTTCCCCAAAATGAACCTTTACAAATTACAAAGGTCCCTCCTTATCCAGACCGATTGGTAATTGAGAAATCTACCACCTGACCGAAATTTGAAATTTTAAATGAATTGAAAAATATTTGTGTCAAAATTCCCCTACTTCAAGCCATTAAAGACATTCCAATCTATATTAAGTTAGTCAAATAATTGTGTATTAAGAAGCCAGGTAGGAAGCAGAAGGACCCTCCTACATTACATCTGGTAGGAGGACTCTATGAGCACATATCAGAGTATCCAAAGCTAGAAAAATATGGGAATCCAGGAAGCCCCATAGTGACCATAACCATTAATGAGGTCTCCATTGGAAACACTCTCATAGAACTAGGGGAATCCATCAATGTTATTACTGCTACTACCTTGGAACAATTACAGGTACAACCTCTTCTTCGGCCTACCCTAACAATTTTTGAATTAGCAGATAAGACTAGGGCTATACTTGAAGGGATTTTAGATGATGTAATGGTTACTTTAGCCTCATGGGAGTACCCCATATATTTTCTTGTCATTCACTCAAAGGATCCTACCAGAGGCCACCCCGTTATTTTGGGAAGACCTTGGCTAGCCACAACCAATGCATTTATTGGTTGTAGAGAAGGCGAAATGACCATCTCAAATGGTCTCTCTATCTAGAAGATCACCATTTACCCTCTAGCTCAACCTATAATGGAGAATCTATGGTGGCTTGAATGTCCATATGAGAACAAAGATTGGGAAGAACCTATATTTCCTAGTGACCATGCAAGGGTACTTCAGAAGCACACAACTTAAAATGTGCTAAACCAGTTCATTTATGCTATCACATGTGTGGATTTTCCACAATCGTTTCCCCAATTTGAGTATATGTTTGGGGAATAATTTCAAGAATAATTATACCCATCCATATTATCTTCGACATCTTTTTTTTTTTGAAATAGTTGAGTCTGGCATGTCTTATACTATGCCCTATGATATTAGTCCAGGGAAATTTTTACATATAAACTCCAGGCTAGATACAGACCAACAGAAATAGTTAGTAGATATCCTTAAAGAACAAACATGAGCATTTTCTTGGGAATACACTGACATGAAGGGTATACACCCTGACACATGCATCCATCACATATATACCCAGGGGGAAGTGAAACCTGTTAGGAAACCCTAGATAAGGATGAACCTAGCACTCAAAGATATAGTCAAGGAGTAGATTCAAAAGTTGTTAAATGTTGGATTTATCTATCCCATCTCCGATAGTAAGCGGGTATCCCCACTTGTATTTGTTCCAAAGAAAGTGACTAGGAAATGGATAATTTGTGTTGATTTATGGGAACTCAACAAGGCCACTTTGAAAGACTACTTTCCTCTCCCTTTCATTGACCAGGTTCTAGATACCTTGTATGTAAAGAAGTATTTCTCCTTTATAGATGGGTACAATGGTAACAACCATATTCTTATAGCACCTGAGGATCAGGACAAGACTACCTTTACTTGTCCTTGGGGAACTTATGCCTATTAACAAGTTTCTTCATTACATTATAGGTTATGAAGTATTTGTACACACCGATCATTCCGCCATTAGGTTCCTCATGAAAAAACCTATAACTAATGGTCGAGTCACCAGGTGGCTTTTGTTATTACAAGAATTTAATATCACTGTGCTTGAACGAACTGGAAAGGATAATGTAGTAGATGACTTTATTTCCCAAATAAAAAATGAGGATGATGATATCCCTGTAGATGATAGTTTCCCAGACGAGCACCTCTTTTCCCTTTCTGTCAATACCCCATGGTTTGTGAATATGGAAAACTATCTAGCCACTAGGAAGTTACCGTCTCACTTGTCACCTCATGAAAAGCGGAAAATTATTAGACATAGTGATAATTAGTCTTGGGTTGGTCATGATATTTTTCACATAGGTCCTAATTTTATTATTCGTAGATGTATCTGAGAGGACGAGGTACCTGATATACTACGAAATTGTCATGATGGACCATGTGGTGGCCATTTTTCTGACAAATGTATAACATATAAGGTATTACATTCAGGTTACTATTGGCCTAGCATTTTCAAAGATGTTTCCAAGTATGTGAGAAGTTGTGATAGTTTCCAAAGGATAGGAAGACCTATGTCATCTGACGAAATCCCTTTGCAGGCTCAATTTATGATAGAACCCTTTGAAAAATGGGCCCTCGACTTTGTAGGAACAATTTCACCCGTGTCTCGTAGGAAGAACTATATTTTTGTTTGTACGGACTATGTCACCAAATGGGTAGAGGAAAAATCCCTATTCAGGGCTACAGAGAAGTATGTTGTCGAATTTATCTACTAAGACATCTTTACCCGCTTCAGTGTCCCTCGTGAAATTTTTACCGACCAAGGCACTCAATTTAATTCTAAGATGAGGAAAGAGCTAACAGAAAAATATGGGATTAAAAACCATAAATCTTCTCCATACCACCCTCAAGCCAATGGTTAGGAAGAATCCCAAAACAAATTTCTGGAAGCCATCTTGACCAAGACTTTTTAGTTACATCATCGGGATTGGGCTGATAGGCTCCTAGAGGCTTTGTGGGCATACCAGACTACCTGGAGAAATACCACTAGACATATCCCTTATGATCTAGTGTATGAGAAACAAGTACTTTTACCTATAGAAATTCCAAGTAAGGACCTTCTGTATTGTCGCAGAGTTAGGATTGAACCCAGATGAGGCTCAAAAGCAATGAGCCCTACAACTAAATAAGTTGGATGAAATCAGGAAAGATGCCATCCAATGGATGATATTAGTCCAAAACCAGAGGACCAAGTGGCATGACAAGTTTATTAAAAATAAGCACTTCCAGCCTGGTGATTGGTCCCTGTTGTTTGATTCCCGATTCAAAAAATTCAAAGGAAAACTTACCACACGTTGGTTGGGCCATTACGAGGTAGACACTATATATGACAATGGAACTATAAAAATTAAAACAATTGACGATGGACAAGTCCTGTTTGTGGTAAATGGACACCGACTTAAGTTTTATCATAAGCCCATTTCCAGAGAGGATTTTCTACAGGTCATGAAAACTGACAAGGCATTGGCCTTAGTAGATGGGGAAGTCCCCCCTTTTTCTTGAAATTTTTTCTGAATTTCCTACTGTATATATGTAAATAGTTTTTTTCATTTTGTTAATAAGGCAATTCTAGAGATTTCTGTAAGTAATTATTTCACCGGGAGTATACAGTTTCAAGGATATTTCTTCAAAACATTGTTATACTTGAATTTTCTGTCTTCTAAAGCATCAAATGAATATCGACTTACTGTAGTTAGCCGTGTTTGTGAAAAAATTATCATTTTTAAGGCACTCTAAAGCAGTTTCTCTTGAAACTCTTCACCATTGTATAAGGAAGTGATACCATAACTATCAAGCCTAGAGGTCTCTCATACAATTTTTCCAAGAAGCCTGAGTAAGTGAGTCAAGTGTCTTTATCAAAGAGTAACAAGGAAGTCTAATTAGTTGTTAGTGATGGAAACATCACAATAACTACAAGGAAGAAAGTAAGTTGAGCCTAGACATACTTTTATGTTGTTTCTCAATGGTACCATCCACTACACACTAAATAGCTTGATTATATCATATCTTTAGATAGGCCATGTCCTCTTAAATACCCCTTACATCGGGACAATCACTAATAATATAATGGAAAGTCATCCTCTAACATAAATACTATCCCAATTAAAAATAAAAAGAAATAAAAGTTGTTTTAGAGTTGTTCCCCCATCTTCTTACATAAGAAATCTTATAATAAAATATTAAAATATTGAGGGCCAGTCTCTGAGGGTTTAAGAGGCTAACCCATTGGGATACTGAACATGTCTATTGGCAGCAGGTACCGGCCTATGGTAAGACTAGGTAAACCTACTAGAGTATTGAACATGCTTGCTAGCAACGAGGCATTCTACCTAGCGAGGATGGTAATATGACAAAAATAAATAATAAATCTAAACTTTTATTGATGTACGACATTACTTGTAGACAAAGATGACATGAAGTATGTGTGGTTAAGCTACAGTTAATGAATCTTATAAAATTTTCATTGGGAAATAACTCTAAGACTATCTTGAAACTCTCTTGCCTACCTCTTCTTATCTATATATATATGATTCCTTGTCCTATAGGTGGGGCCATATTCTAACTGTCTCATCAAACCAAGTTGTGAAATTTTATCTTTACACTTGACATACTATAAATCTTTGGCTATTGGGGGATACTGACTAGTTTCCTATACTTTTGATTGTGAGGTGTCACAATACTTAGGTGTGGGGGAGGGGTTCATGAGCTGACAAATGATCATTGCCTAGAGAAGTAGATTTTTGCAAGAATTCTTTTGTATTATTTCTATGATACAGGTTATTACCATGATAGTCATGTTATTTTTTAAATGCTTAAACTCCTATGTGCTATAAATTACTTAACACATGCTTAACATACCACTCTTTATCGGTTTATCATTTCATTACAACCTACATATTGTACATTTGACAATACATTTTATTCTTGCTATCACTTGTTCATTATAGGTTTTTTTTGGCATTATATGTCATATGCAAGAAGAATGAGTGAGCATGGAGCATTCTGCCTCTACTCATTAACCATTGTGGTTGTCAAAAACACTTCAAAGTTGTAGGCTATCCATTATAAGAGATGAAAATTCACTTAACACAGAGGTACAGAATGAAGTACCGTATGAGGAACCGGATGAAGTGTCGTATGAGGTGCCGAATGAGGTGCCATGTGAATTGAATACTAGTAACTGTCCTAGATTCCAGGTAACCAAAATTCAATTCCATTTAATTATATTGGTTGTAGGCATTGATTAAAATATGCTTCATATGGTTATGATCAAATGTCCAAGTCAAAAGACTTGGACATTGATCTAAATACGCACCATTACATTGCCCAAAAATCGATCCTTCAACATCGAATTCTCCACACACGGAAGCTAGTGTGTACATGTTTGTAATGTATTCCACCTTAAGTGCATCCAAAATCGGGATGGGCACTCTATTATCTCATTTTCCCTTGCCAATTTCTCTCCTCTGCATTAAGAAATCGCGCCCAACCTCTGCCATCTCGTCCTCTGTTCAAAATGCATTCATCTTGTGCTAAATTTGTGTCATTTCTTAGCTCAATTTCTCCCTTTCTTGGTGAATTCCACCTCTGTCACAATGCCCAAGAGATACGAACCCTCCCCCTATGCAAAATTGTTTTTCATTCCCAAATTTGCATAGTGCAGGGAAGTGTTTTTGCACATTGGTTGGGGGCCATTTCTGTCTAGCTTGCAGGGCCACGATGACGACCTCTCTATGCAATTTGTAGTTGGTTTTGATGGTAAGACAACACATGTAGGGTCTCTCACCTTTTAACTCACATAAGATTCCATTGTTGCTGCAACAAAGCTCCAAAGAATGGGAGATAGATGGTTCAAAAAGAACTAATTTCCATGCTCAAGTTACAACAGGGTGTTTAATCCTGAATTTGAGATCATTTCAGGAGAAAAAGGGTATGCTAAGGAGTGGATAAAGGCAGAATTGGTCAATCCCCTCATCATCATCACAAGGTTAATCACATGTGAAGGTAGATACTCTACTTTCAAAGCTTGTCATTTTATATTGTTGGCTCATTTTATGTTCAACAAACCATTAAACTTCCCCTTCTATTTTCTCAAAATATTGGACAAGATGTCCTCTCAAGTAAGGAAGAATGTGACTAATCCCCACAATAGTATCTTCCACCATGGCTTGATCAAGCTCATTGTTCTAGCCAAGTTAGAGAAACAGGGAAAAAATTGGGATGCCTTTATCTACCAATTTGCAAACCCTCACTTGAAAGTTAAGACCGACAAAAAGACACTTAGCCTGAAAACTATCTCTCCATCCAATCCTCTCTCTCCAAGAACCCCAAACTCCCTTGCACAAACCCTCTCTTTGTCGGGACAATACCAAAATCTTGTTGATATCCCTATTTCTTCACCGAGTAAAAAAACCAAGAGAAAAGACCAAAAGAATCCCATTGTTGACCCCTCAATGCCTTCACTCTCTCTTGATCCTACACCTAAAAATCTTCAAGAAGTAATGCAGAAAGACTTTCTCATCATTCCTATAAACAAGAGGGGAGCCAATCGATTTGGTAAGGGACCCTTTCAGAAGAGTACCTAGAACACAAGAACCAAGCCTTATGCAAAACCTCCACCTGCTTTGGAACCCATCCAAGTGTCCTCTGACCTTGAGAGCCCTCATAAGAAAGTTAGGAAAGTCTCTACGGATGGATTAGAGACACTAAGAAAAATAAAATTAGAACCTACCTCACGTTACCAATCTCCCATCACCCCTGCTTCACCCATGCCCATTTTAGATACTAAAATTGATAGATTGTCCACATCCCTCAAAGTATCTAAGCCTTCCTCAGAGATCATCGATTATGTTCCAACCATAGAGTAGCTACAAAAAGAAAACCATCAACTTGTTCAACAGTTGGAAGAGAGGAAGACAGTAGATGTACACCTTCATCATGACAATGAAGTCCTTCAGTCAAAGGTCAACTCTCTTCAGTGGTTGGTTGATGAAATGACTAAATATAACCGCGGCCTCAAAGAACAACTAAAGCAACACAAGAGGCATAAGGCTAAGTCTACACAACAAGAAGGAGAAGATTCCAAAGTTGATCCTCCTCAGCAAGCCTAGTCACGAGGGTTAACTTCTTTTTGTTTGCAGTGGGACCTGCAAAATTGTAAGTGTGGGGGTAATGTTGGGCCCGATATATGATCACTTTAATGATGGTTATTATACATTTTTGCCACATGTATATATGCATTTTCCATCCTTTAAAGGATATTTTTGAATAATTTCATGATACAATGGTATGATCACCATAAGGTACATGTATTTCATGTTTAATGATTGAATCAAGTATAATTCATCATGTTTTATGATTTCTAAGAGCTAATTCACATTTTTTGGTGTTACAGGGAAAAATGCACTATGTTTCTAGTTTCGACACTTTATATGGCACTTGATCCGACACTTGTTTCGGCACTCGATCCGTTACTCTATCCAACACTCCATATTGCAAAGAAATGGAAGGCAAGTTGGTGGTTATGGCATTGGCAGTCAGTGTTGGGTGAATCGGGAACATGGTTTTCGTTCATGATTTCCCCCTCCAACTACTGAACTCTAGACAACTCAGTTTCAATTGTCCAAGGAGGGCGATTATTTTCTTTCTCTGTTTTGTCAGTTAGGGCATCATTTATTGTATTTTTCCAAAATTAGAAGTGGTTCGACCCTCCTGTGGTCAACCACTTGGTCTTTAAGATTATAAATACTGCTAGGATGGTCATAAGATTGTTAAGCAAGTAGAAGAACCATTGTATTGGAGCCAAACTCATTTTACTCTGTTTTTGAGTTTTTACATTGCCAGAATTATGCCAGAACTACGTTTTTGGATTTTTATGGTGAATTCGGCCTGCTGACTTCGTGGTGTTCTTTTAGAGAGTGACCACGACTTGTTGGGGGGCCCAACAATAGTCTGGTAACTGTCTTCATGTTTGTTTTGCATTTCCTAATCTAAATTGCTCTTTTTGTTTTCTGTATATGCATATTTTTCTTGTGCTTACTAGTTTTTTGTAGCTTAATTGTTTTAATTGTTTTGAAGGTTAGATGTTGATACATATTAACATGCATTGATTTATAGACCGGGAAAAGACTTGCAACTCTCTCTCTCTCTCTCTCTCTCTATATATATATATATATATATATATATACATATACTAACCCCGTGTGCAATTAGATGTTAGATTATGCTTTATTTTATGATTTCGTAGTCTAGTTTAGAATGGAGTTTAATTAGATAGAACAAAGTTTTAAATTTGGGTTTTCCTTTGACAAGGATTAATGGATGGACAAATTTAGTTCCACTTTTTAGTTACAGCTTGCTCACTTTAGTTTTATATAGATTTCATTTAACTAGTTGTTGGTTAATATAGATTGTTAATTTACTTTTCAATATCATTTTTTAATTTCTGTTTTTACTCATTTCTTTATTGTAGTTTGAATGATTAGAGTAGACATAGCATAGTTTTCTTTTACGCAATTTCCTTTCATAGATTAAAATGCAATTAAATTTCTTAGTTAAATAATGATGATCTCATTATGTTGTTGATGGCTTATACATGAATATGTAGGGTATTTAACATTATTTGTATCATGGCTAAGTTTTCATTGGATTGTTTACTCCACACCTTTCATTTTTCCATTGAGATTAGTGTTGAGCTTATACCATTGGAATTGTTCTTTGTTGTCAAGTGACATCGAGATATTATCTAACACCAAAGACATTCACACAACCACCAACATTATATTTGAATTGTCATAGGTTAAAAGAATAGTTTTCCTACTTTCATAGATATAGTTTCTTGCTTTCATAGATTAGAAAATAGTTTTATTTGCTGCTATAGGATAGATAGACTTTGCTTTGATAGATTAGATAGTAGTTTGCTTATCATAGATTAAGAATTAGTTTTTAGTCTTTCTTGCTTTCAATATAATATATTTCCTTTCATGCATTGCATCGAGCATTTAGTCCAGTTGCCTCTTAGATTTCCTTTCATGCATTAGAAATAGTTTTGCATTAAGCATTTAGTCCACTTTCCTCTTAGGCTAGATAGTTGTTAAATGAGAAGTTTTACTTTGATTACTTTCAGTAGTTAGTTGCCTTTGCTTACTTGTCTTTTGCTTTAGTAGGTTAGTTATTACTTGTCTTTTTCTTTAGTAGGTTAGTTAGGTGTCTTTGCTTGCTTGTCTATTTGCTTTAATAGGTTAGATAGGTGCTTTTTCTTACTTGCTTATTTATTTTCTTTCATAGGGTAGTTTCTCATTGAATGTAGGTTGGCAAGTTAAAGACGTTTTTTTTTGTCATTTGATTATTATGCTTAGTAGTTTGCCTTTGTTTATGCTTGAACTAGTTTGCTTTACATAGGGTTTTACTTGCTTTCTTAGGAACTATCCATCGATCCTTGGCCCAAAAGTACTTAGGTTACTTAGTTTCAATTTTCTTATTAGGGTTTGTTCATTAGATAGTTTTTCTTGAGTATATTAGCCTTAGATAGCTACCTTCATTAGTTAGATTATACTCCTACTAGCCTTCTACCTTTGGCATATATTTTGCTACAACTCTAAGTTTACTTACCCCGGGTTGACAATTTAATTGAGGGTTTTTACTAATTTTTTAGTGCATATAGAACACCCATGAATTCCCTAATTCTATCCTTGTAACACCTCCTGGACCAGGTTTGGTAGGTCTTCCTAGAGGATCCCTTACACTTTTTCATGTTTTGGCTTGGCTGCAAGAGTACCTTTTACAATACTCTACAATGTCTGCAAATGGATTTTGATATACATCTCTATAACTCATGAGGTTTGGTACCTTGATACAATCATCCATTATACCCATTAGTATGACGGTCCTAACTATGTCTGTGTCTAGGGAAAATTGTGTTGTGTTTTGATAGTTATATAGGAACCTTTCTAGGTAATATTCCAAACTTTCCTCCTCGCACTATTTCATTTTAAATATGTCATTCCTAGAACCCCTAGGTCTGTAGTAGTCCTTATATTTTTGGAGGAAGGTATCCTTCATGCCATCCCAAGATAAGATAGTGTGTTCTCCTATGATCATAAGCCACCTTAATGCTGAGTCTTTAAGTATGGTTGGAAAGAGCATTGTTTTTTGTGCACTATTAGTGTAATTAGAACTCCTACATAGTATATAAAATTCAAACAAAAATGAATCAAGATATTCTGTTGAGATACCATGGAAGTGAGGTAGTGATGAAAGTGGAATATTCTTCATAGAAATATCTTTGGTAATGTCTAATAATGGGAATCCAAATGTCTATGTTTCATTGTTTGCATTTCCCTCTTCATCCGCCATATCTCAAAATAACATGTTGTAGGTTGTTAGTGATGTCTCCCGACTAAGTGATGGTTCAACCATTGGGTTGGTTGGTATATCCAACTGTTACAATACCTTATGTTTTTCCCCAATGGTAGATTCAACCTCTTCTACCACTACCTCTATCTCTTTTCTAGATCTTCCTTCTGATTGGGTCACAAGGGATTCCCTTATTGCTTGTTGTACTATGTTTTCAATATGAACAACAACCTTATATTTGGTACCTTTGGTTGTAGTTTCAATTACTTCTCTTGAAATCTCCCCTATGAGGATTTTTCCTACAAAAACAATAGTTGAGTTAGTATGGGGAGTTTTCTTGATTTTTCTATAACTTTGGGAGGTTTTCTTGAATTTTATGCAATTTTAGATGTAACAAATCTACCTTTTCTATCTCTATGTTTATGCAAAATATATATACACACACACACACACACACACACACACACACACACACACACACACACACACACACACTAACTCACACAAAATTCAACTATTAAATATAAGAGGACAACCTGAATTTGGAGCAACCCCACTAAAGTGGATGTGTGGGATCTTCCCTCACATCTTACTGTCTTCTCCCTGCCCTCAAGTTTCCATTAAAACCACTCCAAAACCATAAAAAAAATCTAATGAAAAACACTACCTATTATCATTTACGAATCCCCCAAAAAAATGCAAAAATGTTGGTGCAATTATATGTTCATTAAATTGCAATCATTTAATATGTCAATCCGATTTCGTACTCAATATATTTGATGTATTATATGTACCAATAACATATAATTGTCTATGTTTGTTGAGTACAATCTATGTAAGAAACCACTTTTGAAACCAAATAGTGTGTTTCACAGCTTTCAAATAACACTCCACACATAAAATTCAAAATTCAGAAAGATAAACTAATCAACAAATGTATATTTAGAATTCTTACTCAGGGGATGGACCTTCTCACTGCTGGATCATGAAATATAGATATGCGCTATGATTCTATCTCCTTGAACAACCACACAAACAATGATTAACATTCTGGAAACTTAACTGAGCTTAAAAGAACTACCAGGCAGGGTAAAAACAATCCATTATCAGTGCATGTATGGTGAGAGGTGGAGGTCTTAAGTTTACCTTTGTATGCAAAGTGTAACCTAATAAATTATGGGAAAGAACGTTGAGTATGTTAGGGTGCTCCATTATATGCTCATGTGCAGTGAAATATGTATATCCAACCCATTCTTAGATAGGTAGAATGAAAACAACAATATATCATTTGTCGAGACAAAACGTTAAAGAACTTAAAGTGAATAATTGTCCTCACATACTCACAAAAAGATGTCAAACCATTACTTTGAGATATCATATACGCAACTCTCTCTTATTCAAAATTACCATACATCTAGAGGACATGCTACCAAATGCATCACTAAAACATATCAGAGAAGGAACTAAATGTTTTAATCAAAATATGAAAGTACTATGTTCACACACAGACAGACACAGAAAATCAGAATCATATTCACAATTAATTACAAAAAGACTTACCTTAGTTGGGTCGATGGGACCTTTCTGTACCAACAAGGTATCTCTTAAGAGAAATTACAGTAGAAAATGTGTAAACACAAACATATAATCTATAAACATAAATGTTATCATTGTTTCATAAAAATGGAGGTACAATCCACAGTCATTACACAACCAAACTTACAACATAACTGTGCTTTACTTTATTCCTCTATATCTTTTCATCTACAAGGCTCTCTCTTTTAAATAGAAGCAATTGTTACAATCCAAGTCTAAATATAAAATCAAATATTTGTATAATTATTACAATTGGATGATACAATGATTCTTAAGGAAATGATTCCATTCTCATGGCATGAAGTGCATGAGTGATGAAATGTATCGTGACCTCCAATGAGAAAAGAATGTTTGAACCAACAAAATTCCTTGAACTCATCGAGAACAATCTTCTTCCAACAACCAAGCCTGGGAATTTGGAATAGGTACCAGATGCACACAACTGCATAACTTGGTACCGGGCAAACGTAACAACCAGTACCGGATGCACACAGGCATACAAGTCAGTACCGGATGAGCATAAAAAAGGGTACTAGATGCACACATTCATAAAAGTAGGTACCGAATGAGCATAACAAATAGGTACCAAATGATCTCAGTAATGAGTTCCGGATAATCTTAACAATAAGTACTAGACAACCTCAACAACGAGTATCGGATGATCTGAACAACAGGAACTATTAACATGAAGTCTGCTTGAACCATCAAAATTAATTAGAAAGTTATTTGAACATCAAATATTCATTTATAATTATTAATAAATCACCATAAATTATGATTAAACATCAGTTACCTCATGGGTACGCAATAATTTATTAAAGGGCATGTCTGATGAGCAAACTAGGAAGAAAGTGCATCATTATTAGGAAAACTTGGTTAGGATATGGGAAAGATAAGGAAAACAGAGGTGACAAAAAGGAGGTTGAACACATACCTTTCCTTTCCATGCCATGTCATGCCTTGCCTTACCTTTCATGGCTTTTCCTTGCCATGTCATTCCTTTTCTTACAGGTATGGTATGGTATGAATTGTCTTTCCATGGTATGGTATGGTATGGTATGGTTTGGTATGCCTTGGTATGGTATGGTATGGTATGGTGTGGTATGGTATGGTATGTTATCATTGGCATGGTATGGGATGATATTGTACGGTATGGTATTCCTTGCCTTTCCATGGTATGGTATGGCATGGTATTCCTTTCCTTTCCTTTCCTTGGCTTTCCTTGACTTCGCTTTCCATGGTATGTTGAAATGCAAGATGGCACATGACAACCTTAGAATATTCTAGACATAAAGATCTAAAGGGATGAAAATTATGAAAAAAATGTAATAAAAGATGTAATGGTACGGTATCCTTGGCATGGTATGGTATGATATGGTATGGTATGCAAGTGAAGGAAAGAAAAGTGAAGGCATACCTTGCCTTTCCATTCCATATCATGCCTTGCATTGCCTTTCTTTTCCTTGCATGGCCTTGCCTTACCTTTCCTTTCCTTTCCTTCCATTGCATGGTATGGTATGGTATGATATGATATTATATGCTATGGTATTGTATGTCTTTCCTTTCCATGGCCTTGCATGTTATGGTATGGTATGATTTACCTTTCCTTGGCTTGTCTTGCCATGATATGGTATGGTATGGTATGGTATGACTTCGTATGGTATGGTATGTTATCCTTGGAATGGTATGATATCCTTGGCATGGTATGGTATGGCATGCCTTGATTTGCTGTGGTATGGTATCCCTTTCCTTGGCTTATCTTTCCATGGTATGCTAAAATGAAAGATGGCACATGAAAACCCTACAATATTCTAGACATCAAGCCCTAAAGGGATCAAAATTATGACAAAAATGTAAAAAAAGGTGTAATGGTATGGTATGGTATATTATGGTATAATTGGAATGGTATGGTATGGTATGGCATGAAAGTGAAGGCAAGGAAAGTAAATGCATACCTTTCCTTTCCATTCCATGCCTTGCATTTCCATGCCTTGCATTACCTTGCCTTGCCTTCCATGGCCTTACCCTACAATGCCTTTCCCTACCATGCCTTTCCTTGCCTTGCATGGTATGGTATGGTATGGTATGGTATGGTATGGTATGTCTTTCCTTTCCATGGCCTTGCATGGTATGGTATGGTATGGTATGGTATAGTTTTGTATGCCATGGCATGATATCATATGGTATTGTATGCCTTTCCTTGGATTTCCTTGCCATGGTATGGTATGGTATGGTATTTTGTGCCTTCCCATCCCATGCCATGCCATGCCTTTCCTTGTCTTCACCTTAAATGCCTTGCCTTTTCCATGCCATGCCTTTCCATACCATGCCATTCCATTACATGCCATGAATTTCCATGCCATTCCATGCCTTTCCATACCATGCCATGCATTTCCATGCCTTTCCTTTCCATACAATGATTTTCCATGCCATGTCGTTCATTTCCATGCCATTAATTTCCATACCATGCTTTCCATTAATTTCCATACCATGCTTTTCCATTCCATGCCTTGACATGATTTCACTTTCCATTCATTTCCTTGCATTCACTTTCCATTCATTTCCTTCCATTCACTTTCCATGAGAATATCAATATTATAACATAACATCTCTCTATTGTTGATTAAGGTTGGTTGTCATTGATGTCAACCCTTGAAGAAAGACCCGTAGCACAAAGTTTTGGGTAATGGACCCAATAGTGTTTGATGTAAATATGACTCATTATTGTTTTTTCATGGTTGATAAGAAGTAAATATGGATGAACTCCAAAGTGGTCCCCTTATGGTG
>JASDQU011506308.1:42957-54903 GCA_032191745.1 Picea mariana | reverse complement strand
GACTTCTTGTAAGCCTTTCACCTTTCTTCTTCCCCTTCTTTACCGCCTCAGGCGAAGGACCACTTGAGGTGCGGGTAGCCTCTGCCTCGTGCCGAGCTACCAAAGGGGCTGTAACCGGCTTCACAGCCGGATAGGTCGGATCCATCCCTACGGACAGATTTTGCTTATAACAGTACATATGTATGAATTAGGTTATATAGCATCTTTTAAAGGCATTCTAGTGATGCTTATGATCACCCTTTAAAAGTTAGGTCATAAATCGTATTACAAATTCTTTCCATGCCTTAAATGGATGGGAAACACCAATTTACAATTTGACCATCTTTAAACCCTATTTTATGGCCATCATGGGAGACCCCCAAAATCTGTCCAACCATTCGTTAATTTTTCGAATATTTTGGTTTTTTAAACTTTTCCGATTGAAGTTCTGATGCGCTGAAGGATAGGCATTTTTAGCCCATACTTTTTGACTCCAGACTGTTCAAACCAATGTTAGGAAACTCTGATGAGGCTTTTCATGAATTTAAAAAGGTTAGAAATTTACATTTGTAACAAAAAATAAGAAATAACTCCCACCTTCTAATTGAATCATTTATGTTTCCATCATATCTTGTGGATCTGTAAAGATTTAGAAAAGGCCAATTTAGGGGGTATTTAGTGCCCCATCTAGAGCATTAAGGTGATTCCCTTATGTTTATGGATAGATAAATTACCAATTTTAAATTTGATTTAAATGGTTATGGTTGAACATTTTATGAATGAAAACATATTAAGGAATTTAATAAAAAAGTGATTATGAAGGGTTTTTTAAAATATAGCAAACTATCCAACCATACTAAAATGAAATAAAGTAAATTTGTAGTAAAAAAAAACGTCAAAAAATAAATTAGGGTTAAAAAAAAGTATAGGTTATTTTGTTTGATTTCAAGTCAAGTTCTGCTTTAAGATTAACTTAAGGTTAATTAAGGAGATATTTTTAGGTTCTGTTGTTCCTGAGTCTGTACTTAAGGCTTAGAAGTACAGTGTCAAGGCATCCGAAAGTGGGTAAAAGATGGAGAAGAGAGAAACGTCAACCTTCGGCAAAGGAAACTAGGGAATATTTCTATGTTGGCGTTGTCTGGCTTCCAAATGTTCCTCGATAGTTATATCTTGTTCAATGGCTGCCCATGAACGTTCAAGTTCGACTTGGTTAGTAGCCGTTTTAAGAATAGTGTCGAAAAGGTTTAAGGCAATGTGCGTTTGGTTCAATATTCCAGGTTCGATATTAGGCTGTGTTGGTACAGGGACAGTCACGGAGGAACAATAAAAGTGGGAAAAACTTCAGAGAGAGATTAAGTGATGTCTCAATTTGGTCAGATAAAAGAGAATTTACAGTTTTAGGAATAAAATAGGGATGCAAATCAAAGGCTCTTTCCCGTAACTGTATTATATTTTAATAAAACGTATGAGGTGGGAGAAAAACATTTAGCTGTCTACAGTGTGAGGCTCTTATCAGGGGAGAATCTCACGTATAAATAGAAGAGGAAAAATGTAAGCAAATAACCGATGTAGCAGAGAATATGTGTAGAATTCTGAAAATGTAGATTGGTCTTACACCCGCTGATAGCTGGTACAGAGGAAAAATAGTAAACAATTACAGAAAACCAAAATTCATTCGCTATAGTAGTGGTCGTACTAAATTATAACGAAGCACATCAATTAGGAATATGAAATGAAACGAAATATGAGATACAAGGAAACAAAATTGTAACACAGTCGTGACGGAATTGAGAATCTTCAGATTTGCTTGTATTAACTCTCAAATGTAAAAAACTCTGTTACCATCGACACAAAAAGGTCCAGCCCTGTTTATTTATTTCTGTGGTATATTTATACAATTTTACAAATAAGATAGAGTCTCAATAGTCATAAAATTTCGGTTATGACAGGGAGGAGAGCAATCACTCCATTTCTCCTTCTCTGTCTTCACTTGATGCCAGATGTTTGTCGTCACGCGGGCTCGGTACAGGTGACAAATATTTCAAATAGCTGAGATATTAGCCACGACGGTTCTGCTTGACAGCTAGCTTCAAAGAAGTAACATTCTCGTGCTAACTATTGCAGCCTGTCTTCCATCTGTCCATCTATGATATCAATGGCGCATAATCGTGCGCTGAGTTTAATCATGCATTTATCTACTTGGACTATGTCCACCATAGTCATCTGAGAGATATTGGCCGAATCTCTTTCTTCCTTTTCCTTCAGATCAAGCGAGATCTTTTCCACATTTATTTGCATCAACGTCTCGGCACTGCCTCCGCTGTCAATGCCCAGCAGCTCGTCATCTATGGAATTAAAGGCCTCCTCTAGGGAATTGGTTATCTTTTGGGCTTGCTGCTTGCCTTCAGCGATGTTATGCTCTCATTCCTTTAATAGAATGTTTCCTCTGGTTTTCTCTGAAATGGTGAACCTGGGAGTACCTTCCGAAACCCTATTGTTCATGGCTATCACAACCTCCTGGAAGGTGAACTGAGATGCTCTGGCATCCCTTTCTCTGGCAGATAAGTTCTCAAAAACCTGATTGACCAACAGACAGTTGTCCCGGATCGCTTCTACCTTAGCGAGCAAATTTAGCTGTGCCGCAGAGACTCTTCTCTGAATCTCGATCACCTAGGATTTGAACATCCCGATGTCTATCATTCTGTTCTCGGAGATCTCCACCCTAACCTGCAGCTGTTTGATCAAATCCCTCTGCTGGCTCGCTTACATCCGACCATCCCGGACCACCAGCTGTGCTTGCTCGAGCTTATTTTTGAGCATATTTATCTCGTTCTTATCGGCCAACCTAGCCTGCTCTATTCCTACGCTCGCTTGGTCTTTAGCAGTCTCTGTTGCTGTGGCCAATCTGGCTTCAAGGGTCCTAATGAGGTGATCTTTTTTTTTAAGTTGGTTTTTTAAGAGCCCGACTGAAAATTGATTTGCCGAGGCATATGCTCCTAGTGTCCCTGCTATTTCAGTGGCGAATTGCTCATTCTTTTTTTCCTTTCCCTTAGTTATAACTTTATACTTCTTGGCAGTTGACTCTCCTTCCTGGTAGAATTCCCTTTTTACTACTGCCTTTCTCTTCTTATCGAAGAAAAACTCATTAGGAGGGAGTTCTTCCACCCTTATGGGCCTCAATTCTTCATTGAATATCCATCCCGCATTGATATTTCCTTGCGTCGACTGCAAGGGGGTAACTGATGTGATGGGTTCCCCAATCTGTTTCGCAGATTTTCCCGTAGTAGCGACCGGACTCTGCTTCTTTGGCGGGTCGGGAGTCTTTATTTTTGCTTCCAGACTCTGCTTCTTCGGTGGGTCTGGAGTCTTTTTCTCTGCTTTCGGAATCTTCGTTCACTCCCCCTCATCTTGGTGTTTTCCTTGGTCAGGAGTCACGTCCTTAGAACCTTTGGCATCCTTCTGTTTCACCTTCGACGTACTCGAGCCCTCACCTCACAACCCTGCGGGAAGACAGCTACGTCGATGTTCCTGGAACTTCAGAACATCGGCTCTTTCCTCAGGTGCCAAGGATTGTATCTGGGCTAGAATCTCCTCATAGGACCTTGCTCCTCAGAAAATGTCATCCGAGGGTGAATTCTCATGCTCAAATCTCTTGAGCCCGCAATTTTCCAAATGGTTGCTCACGACCCTCTGCGGATCATGCTTCTTGTATTCGATGGAGACCAAATTTAGGTCTTCCAGGGCTACGGCCTCGGCTTTGGCATACCCGAAATCTAATAAAGAATAAGAATTCAAATGAACAGGAAAAGATGGCCATACCTTCTTCGAGTACCCTTTAAGTTCTTTCCTTACACCACCAATTACCGTTTGCCATGGAACCTCACGACAAGCTAGCTTGTCGGGAATGAACAATGGCAGCGCATGTGGGGGAACAGAAGCTCCGAAGACTCTAAGGTATGAGAATTCTAATTCCACATACCAGTCTGCTATGCTGCTCAGATTCATTACTATGCTGTCTGAGATCTGGGGTGGTGGGTGACCAAAAATGACAACATGCAGGGGCACCATCACCCAGTTAAAAATTTCATACGCAAATTTTTCCACTTTATTTTCCCATAATTTTGCATGATATACATGTATGGGTTCGTCTTCGACCGGAGTCCAACTCCAGCTCATTAATGGAAATGGTGTCATAGAACAAATTGCATCCATAATGTATGCGGACATGAAGAATGATGATGCCTTCCCATTCTCCTTTTTCTCCTGATACTTTGTGACCCGATTGGTCAAGCTATCTGAAAGCATCTTTGCCCAGTTAAAGGAACTTCCTTCAGTGACCTGAAACATTAGAGGCACCCACACAAGGAAACAATGCTACGTGTCCTCTTTCCCATATAACCAGCATGTCATCATGGCCACATATTTGTACTGCGGTTCTAACAAAGCGATTGAATATATGCCGTGGCTATCAGCTCTGAACTTTGTGGTGTTCGAAACCAAATCTTTTATCAAACTGGACATGGTTTTATCATACTATACGCATTCCTTCTCCTTGAACGAGTCCAAGAACTCAGCTCCATATGTGTGGTCGGACGTCGTGGGCAACTTATACATGGTTTGCAGATGCTCCGTCTTGAAAGTCCCGATGGTGACTCTCTGCTCGTTCATGATAGTTCTGGTCGGTATGTCCACATGGTCCAATGCCCATTAAACCATATCATAATATGGAAGCAACTGCGGCCTGGCTGCTACTCTGTGCATTCTAGATTGGACGAATATTTTGTACTTGGTGGTTATATCATCTTTTTCGTTGTCGTCGGAGTCGTCGGAATAATCCACCAATTCTGCTTGCAACATATCTGAAACATATGACCAGTTAGGGACTGAGTTGATACTTTAGGGCGAAGTATCAGAGACATTGTCTAAGCCTTGTCCCGAAACCTCAACATTCGCTTTTGATGCTTTTTGCGGAGCCATGGATGAAGCTTGCATTTTAGCTCTTCTGCGATAGAACTGCGTATACATACAGAAGTCAGTTTACTCAGATATAATGTGCTCTGCGTAATATGAAATGCATTTTTTATAATGAACCACAACTCTTATATATATTTGAAAACTCGATACCTTTCAGAACAAGTCTGTCAAATCATATTTAGAAATAATTTTTTTGTCGTAAAAATCCGATCTTATATTCATAGATTTACCCTATTTCCTCATTAATGTCATAAATTTTGGCAGTTTAAAAGTCAGTTGGCGTATGGAGAGAAAAGGCTTCCTCATGAATCGTGCAAGCATCGAAATGTAGGATATGTCTTGATTTAGCTTAATAAATCCAATCTTACCAACGCTAATCAATATTTCGGTACTCGTTATATTGGGGATTCTGTTTTAACACTTTGAATTTCTAACATTCGAGATTGCGAAGATCGATTTGGTTAATAAAAAGATAATCGTGATTTGAGGCTCGATTAATTTTATAATTATTATATTCGCCATATCGCGACTCGAAGCTTTGAAGATAAGTTTCTGGGAGGTTTACATGCCGAGCTGCGAAACCGCGAGATCACGATAACATGACTTCATTAAAAGGGAAGATAATCTTGGATTAAGTGATTAATTAATCACATTATAACTGCATCATGATTTTGCGAGTCGGAGTTTAGATGACATAAATTTCAAAAAAGATAACATCGAGTGGCGAAATGCTGAGAGAAACTGTTACCACGGTTAGCTTTTGCCTTTAATCCTTGACATGGGTTATTCAAAAAAGGACCTCGTGTTCTCGGCTATCGGTGCTATGACAATAAAATTTTGGGTTTGGCGAACGCCGAGGCGCTAAACCCCGATGACATTTAATCATGAGTTAGGGAAAAATTTACCCTCGTTACTGTCTTGAGTTAAAAGTTAAAACGATTTCACCGTTTTGTGACTCGGGACGTGTGAACTACATGAGTTATAGTATCCGACATGCGAGATCCCAAAGTAGAACAAAAAGAGGAAATATTTTTACGAAAGGTAGGACTTGTTTCGAGAGTAGAATAATCATCGCTGCTCGTGTGATAAAGCTTCAGAGATTTCGATATCTCAGAGAGAAAAATGAAAACCACTTTTTAGATTTAAAGTGTCAAAAATGAAATTTGTGACGGGTTAGAAAAACAGAGGCGGCTCCAACATAGGCTCCAACTAGGGATCCCGCCTTCCTGTGAGGTGGGAGGAATAGTAGACCACGTGCCAATATTGGGTAAATGGAGTCAAAAGCTTAATCAGGCGGAAAGGTTCCCGAGAATAGGATATCGAAGGGGGAAAGAGACTTGGTTCTTTACCTTGAAAAGATTTTTCAAAATCAGATACTCTTTTTAAACATAGCTGTAGTCCCTTTCACAATTTTCCCTTTTCCGCTACTAATTTTAGGTATGTTTTAAGACAATCGAAACAGTCCTAGGAGACCCAACAGATATTGCGGCTATCGGTTTGCATAAAAAAGAATAAGATATATGTTTTTAATTGGGGAGTACCGTTTGAATTTGGGATGTGGATCAGGTTTTTAAAAAGAATTGGTTACCAGAGTAGAGTGATATTCATGTATAACAGCCTTACAGATATCTCAGACATTGCTTCACTACCAGCGAGCCTGTTCAGTACCCCAGTGAAGTTATCTGGCCCCTTTTTACTGAATTTCCTTTCACCACTTTGGAATATATTTATGCATTTAAATGCTGAGACAAGGGAAATCATTTCTGAATTTCCTTTCATCGTCTCTTGGACTAGGTGGGGGCAATCATTTCTAAATTTCCTTTCACCACCTGTCTTATAATTTACTTTTTAGAGCACGAAGATGGGGGCAATCAGTTTGTATCAGGGCTAATATCTGTGTAATATTTTGCATTATAGGTCTGTCAACTTACTTTGATTACTTGGTACCAACCTTCCCTTGACCTTCACAACATCTTCGTTCTTAGGGAGAAAAAGGAAAATAACTTTTTAAGGGCATCCCATTTGAGCAAGCTTCAATCCTCTGATGCCGTTGAAAAACCTAGGAAAGTTAGGATCACTCTAAACGCTCCTTCGCTTAGCAGGGGATCGAGTAGTTGTGAAGACCCGCTTTCTTTCCACAATCTGTTTTGAAACTTACGAGGTTGAAACGAAAAAATTTCATCCCTTCATATATGAAACGGAAAGCTGGTGACTTGTTAAAAGTTAAACCTGAAGATAGAAAGGATGCCAGGTACCGATTTACTGACTGAAAAATACAGAGGTCAAACAATTCAAGACTGACTCTTGTAGATATTTTCGGGGATAATTTACTTTGACTGACTGTTTTTAGATTGAGTGAATCGTTTAAATTGTTTAATTTTTATTTTTTTTCAAAGATTATCAAACCAAGAAACAACTCTGTTATCTATCAGTTCAGCTGATATTGCGGTTTGAATGGCATTACCTCGGTTTTCTTTAACAGTCTTTAATAACATGTCTTTTGAGAAATCTCATCTTTACCTTTTCATTCCACTTTCTTTGAGCAATATGAAACTACTTTAGGTATCACCTGTTTAATGCCGATTTATTTCTGACACCGACTTTCAAATTACTTTTCCTACTTGTTTCGTATGCAGCTGGAATCCTGTAAAAAGCAAATATGAATCTTATTTGAAATGTTTCGAAAGTTCATGAACGAGAAAAACAAAATCAAAAGAAATGTTTAAATGAAAATACATATATGTACACAAAATATATATAATAAATTATTTTTTTATTTATTTTTTATTTTTTGAATCTGGCGACTGTTGCGTCATGTAATGCTTTAGATACCACCCATTGACAGGGGCGTTGAGGACTTCTCCATCTATATTTTCCAGTCGGAAGGAATTTTTTCCTTCCGGAGCCGAGACCCTGAATGGTCCATACCAGAGGTGGTCAAATTTACCATGCTTCGCTGCTTCTTCCTTTCTTGCATCCCATCTTAGCACTAAATCACCTAGAAGGAATTCTCGGTCCTTTGATTTGTGGTCGAACAATGCTTTCATGTCATCTTGGTACTTCTGCATCCTTTCATCAACTTCGACTCTATGCTATTGAACCTCATCAGTTGATTTATTCTTCTGGTTACATGATTGGGTTCTTCATTTTGATCCTGCCATAAATTCATCACTGGTAACGCTAGGTTTATAGGTAGAACACCATCTATCCCATAGACCATTTAAAAAGGTGAAGTACCAATAGAAATTTTAGTTCTTATGCAGTTTGCCCACAATGCATATTTTAAGTGTACATGCCAAGACCTTTTATTTTCATCCAATACTTTCTTGATTATGTTTACCAGGCTCTTATTAGATGATTCGGTCAATCTGTTCCCCTGGGGATAATATGTTGTGGAATGGCCAAGAACGATGTTATACTTTTGACAGAAGCTGATCATATCCATGGATTTAAAGGCCTCGGCATTGTCAGTAACTATATTTCGGGGACAACTGAATCTTGACAAAATATTGTCTTCCAAGAAATCGATTACCACCGAGTCTGTTACCCTTTTGGTTGGAATGGCTTCCACCCACTTAGTAAAATAATATGTAGCTATTAAGATCCACTTATGTTGAGTACTGGAATGGGGATTAATCTCACCTATGAAGTCTAGACCCCATTGCTAAAATGGGGCTTCAACTTTGACTGGAACTAGAGGCAGTGCCAAGAGCTTCTGTTTACCTGCGAATAGTTGACAAGGGTCGTAGGCACGCACTTTGGTATTGATGTCCGAAAAGAGTTTTGGCCAGTAGTACCCAGTCCTCAAGATCTTGTAGGCTGTAGCTCTCCATGCATGATTCCCCCCACAGACTCCCTCATGAAATTCATCTATAACCCGCTGAGTTTCCGATTCGATTAAACAGACTAACATGAAACCGAGTGGATCCTTCCAATATAGTTGACCTTCGGCGATACAATATTTAACTGCATGGAGTTTTAAAGTTCTGGATTTGGATGGTGATAGTTCATTTGGGCATTTTAGAGTTAGCAAGTATGACACTATGTCTCTGTACCAGCCTGATGATAATAACTTCTCTTCGATCTTGTTTGGACTTGTTTCTTCATCCAGCTCATTTAGGTCTATGTCTTCGTCGCCTTCCTGTAGGCAATTGATATCAAGGGCTCTGAAATTTGACTCAGCTAAGAGTTTGGCTAGGCCTTGCCCTTTTATCAATTTTGTCAGTTTAACTTCCAGATCAAATTCCTGGATTTTAGCGAGCCATCACCCTCTTTTTTCGTCACTGTCTGGCTATACCAATATATCTTTCACAAAACTGGTAGGCACGTACGCGATTATCTTTGAATGTAGTAAATAAGTTCTGAATGCCTTTAGTGCTTTTACCATTGCGTACACCTTTTTTTCTATTATGTCATACTTCAGTTCTGCGTCTCTAAGGCTCTTGCTAAAAAATGTGATTGGTTGTTCGAATCCTTCTTCATTCTTTTGTAGGAGCACCGCGGCGATAGTATGTTCAGAGGCAAATGAGAAGATAAGGAAATCTTTCAGATAGTCTGGGCTTGCTAACACAGGTGCCTCGCTTATGACTTTTTTAATATGCGCGAATGATGCTGGCCTCGGTTGTCCAATTTACTCCTCTGTCTTTCTTCAACATCCTTGTGATCAATTTGACAATCTCAGCGAAATTTGGAATAAACCTTTGTAAAAAATTTATTCTTCCTAAGAAAGATTGAATCTCTTTTACATTTTTGGGAATACTTATGGTATCTATTGCTTCAATCCTCTTAGGATCAATTCTGATTCCATCCCTAGATACGATATGGCCCAAAAGCTTACCTTCCCGTATAGCAAAATGTGATTTCTTTGGGTTCAAAGATAGACCAAACCTGTGGCATTTTTCAAAAGTCTGTTTAAGATGGATCAAGTGTTCTTCATCGGTTTTAAAGAAAACCGTCAAATCGTCGAGGTAAATGACTACGAACTTGTCCCTTTCTCCTATGAAAGAAATGCCCATAGCATGCTGGAATGTAGCCCCTGCATTCATCAAACCAAAAGGCATTTTTTCATACATAAACGTACCCCATGGTGTGGTGAAAGCAGTTTTTTCTCTGTCTTGTTCATTCATGGCGATTTGATTATAACCAGAGAACCCATCTATCATAGACATTCGGTTTGCTCCAACAACTTTTTCTAACACATGGTCCATTTTGGGTAGTGGATAATTGTCCTTGAGAGACGAATTATTTAAGTTTCGAAAATCCACACACAGTCTGATTTCCCCACTCTTTTTCCTGACCGGGACTAGGTTTGCTACCCAGTCCGAGTATCTCAGAGGTATGATTATTTTCACATCTAAAAGTTTCTTAACTTCTTTTTCGATCACAGGTAACAAAATGGGGTTAATCTGTCTAAGCTTTTGCCTAAACGGTTTGACCCCAGGCTTCAAAGGTATCTTGTGATCAATTATGGAAGTGTCATATGTTCTTAGCTCATCGTAAGACCAGGCAAAAACATCTTTATACTGTCTGAGTAGGTCTGTATACTTAACTTTCATTTCGGGAGGGAGGAACTTGGATATGTTTACCACCTTGGATTCTTTTTCAGTTCCTATATCACAGTCCTCCACTTCTTTTGGTTGGGGCTGCAAAGTGGATTTTATAGGTATGTCATTCTGATAAAAAATTCTTTCTAAAGGAATTAATCCTTTCAGAATCTGGTTGTTTTTAAGGACCAACATACGATGATCTGCAATTTTTTCTCGGAAGGTTTCAGTATCTTCCCCTTCTTGCATGATCCACATTGGGTCATTTTGATTTTCTTGGTTTGCATGAGTTTCAGAGAACTCACCCATTGCTGCAAGAAATTTCTTAATTTGTTTGTCATCTTCAAAGACCTTCCAGTGTCGGATATTGTCTGGTATAGAGGGTTTGTATCTGATTTCAATGTGATACTTCAATTTGAAAGTCGTGGGAGGAGAGAAGGTTGAAGCTGCCTTTGCCAATGCATCAACATGTAGATTCTCTGCGCGGGGGATAAAATGGACATTTACGGATGAGAAAAAGTTTTCCATGAGATCCCAAGCACAATTTCTATATGTTCTTAGTCTTGGATGCTTTTCTAGGTACTGTCGGTTTATTTGTTTTACTATTAACTCGGCGTCACCATATACCTCCAAGTTACTTATATTTAGCTTCTTAGTAGCCTCTAGTCCTAAAACCAACACTTCATATTCACATACGTTGTTAGTGTAATCTATGTCCTACTATAGTCGATAGGAAAAAGGAACAACGAACTTACCTCCAGGAGCCACTAAAAGCACTCCTGCACCCGCCCCCTCAGAAGATGAAGCACCGTCAAAATACATTTTCCAGACACCAGTGTTACACAGATCTTCTGTCATGTAATCTGATTCTTCTCGCTCTATATCATTTTCTTCCGGACAACCATCTAAGCCATCATCAAAAGACAAGATACAATTTCCCATATCTTTGTCCGCAATGTAAATAGGGAAATTGTTTGGGTTTTGAGGGTCACTCACTGTATATGCTAATATTGTTTCTCTGTATAACCAGGTGAACTGACCACCGAACACAGGAATTGTGTCAAATGTCATGTCCAACTGAAGAGAACCCCCCAACTTGGCTCCCCATGACCTAGATAACAACAAGCCATACTTAGGGGGAATATTTGCAATAACCACATCCATCAGGATACTCTTAACTGGGACCTGCGCCAGGGTAACTACCAGATCTTTTATCATCCCCATACATTTAACCCTTCTTGAGTCAAAAGTGTTGGCAAATGTTTACCAAGTAGTGTATGCTTGTCATTGATGGCAAGTACAGCAGTGGAGATGGTAGAATAAAAAGGATAAAAATACCTTGGGGATTCAGACGTGAAAGCTCAGGAGGAACAGCGGTGAAGAAAACGCGCGCAGCAAAGGCAAAGCTCAAGATACAGGAATTTGCAGAAGAGAAGGAAGATAGAGATTC
>JASDQU011506308.1:5231-19767 GCA_032191745.1 Picea mariana | reverse complement strand
TCCCAAAACCCGTAATTTCTCTACAATGGACCCTTGCATAGCCACTCAACCCTGAAAATCCAACCGTGAAGCCGACCCACATCATTTGTGAATCATGAGCATCTCTTTTTTGTCTGTGTTGTGTGCATCATAGTTGTTTTGTTGTTGTGGACTTGCAATTCCTTGGTTGAGTGTGGCCTGTCAATGTCATATGTTCCTTGTTAAGCCTTGTTGTTATCCTCCTGGTGTTGGAACAGAGTTGAAGAAGCAGGTTATCAGGCCTGTGTGCAACACTCTCTCCAGGTGAGGGAGGTGGTTTTGGTTGAAGAGGCAGGTTGCCAGGCCTATGAGAAACTCTCTCTAGGTGAGAGAGGGTGTTGAGGAAGTGAGAACTCTTGGAAGGGGTCCTGTAGATGCTATAGAGATCTGAGAATTCTGGTCCAACCTATTGTTGAAGCCCAAGGTAAGGGAGGTGAAGCAGCCAATGGACTGTGTGACAATGAAGGTGTATACTCCTGGGGTGGGATAGGCATGTGGGGAATGAGAGTCTGTGATCAGTGGGAATAAGTGGCTCCTGGGAGAGAATCCTTCCTCATAAACTGTTTATTCATGTTAACCTTTCCTAGCCTAGAATTTCCTTGTCCAGTGGAGCTTCGTCCCATCTCGGGGGTGACCTACTACTAAGAGTGATGAGTAGTGTGATATAAGGCTGGGAGGTTCATGGAAGGTCTGCATGCAGTTGGTGGGGTTATTCCAGTTGAAAAGATAAGTATAATTCATGTGCTTAATTTTATGTTATGCATACTATGATAATTAAATCTTATCATGTATTTCATTGTGTATATGAATTACTGGTTAGTATATTTGAATATGTGTGGTAACAATAACTCTGTTTTATATGTTTTAAATTTATTAAAATGCATGTTACATATATATGTGTGTGAATGTTCCGCAGTAGTAGTATTGCTCATCCTGTTGGTGGTTGGGGATGTTACAAATTGGTATTGGAGATAAGTATAGTGTATGAATGGTGGCATTGCCCCAGCGGTGGAGTTGTAGACCGGTGGATGTTACAATTTGGTATGAGAGCTAAGTATAGTTTCTGAATGGTGGCATTTCCCCAGTGGTGGAGTTGTAGACTGGGGGATGTTACAATTTGGTATCAGAGCCATGGTTTCAACATTGAGCCTGGATGGGCTAGATAAGTGGTCATTGGACCCAAGGTTTCAAGAAGAAAATGTGTCTGGAGGACTAATTTCAGACCTCAGAACCTCCATGAGTGTCAAGAATTTACCTTGGTTGTGTTAAGAAGCTCAGGAGGAGTAGTGGTGTCGTAAAACCATGATAGAAGTGGTATTGGACTATAGAATAATGTGGGCCATGGGATCTGTTCGGAAGGAAGGGAATCCCTTTTTACGACCATCGGATCTGGAGAAGGTGCGGGAGGGATATCCTGGAAGCGTTTTAGAGTTTGGAAATCGAGAGAAGTGAGGTGCATTGAGGTACAAACTTCTAAAACCTGAAGCTTTGAGGTCCTGGAAGAGATATACACTGTAGATCTAAGGGAAGAGCTCGATTGTTAGATCTTGAGAAGTCGCACTCAAGTTATTCGTGAGGACACATTGAAATTCATGAAGTTAGAAAATGGGAAGTGAAGTGAGTTGAACACCTCCGAGGAAAGAAATCGTGAAGTGGATCTCGATCGTTGGTTGTGGGAGAGATAAGGACCATCGATGATCCAGGGAGAGTTCAGAACTACGACAGTCGGGAGAAGTGAAATGTGATGATGCACAAACTTTTGAAGCCCTAAGTTTTGAAGGGAAAGGGTAGACGTGGTGGGGTCGGATGACATCACCTGGGGTGACATGGACCTTCCTAAGCGTACCATGTGTCGTCTCCTTAGTTGGTGATAGTTTTACTATGTGGGCCTAGAGGATAGAGAAGCTGGAAGTTCGGAAGTCGTGAGATTGGAAGGAAGTAAGCGTGAAGGCTTCTGACACCCGAAGCTTCGAAGTCCCAAAGACATGAAGCTTCGATGACAAAAGTTCCACCGCAAATCTTAGTCATTGGATGTTGAGTAGACATGTATCATTGATCCACCCTACTTCACGAGTTCACTAATTCAAAACTCCGAGAGTCTATTGTGATGTATTATGAAGACTTCGGAACCCGAATTCCTTATTAAGCACTTATTGATATAGCGTTTGGTCATAGCCCGTGGTTGCATGGATTGGGGCTAAGAGAAAAGGACTAAGGCCTGAAATGGTTACAGAGCTGAGCGGAGCTCGAAAAATTGATGAAAACTAAACATTTTATTAAATCGTGTTGGTTTATGAATTATGTGAGATTTGTTAAGGAATGATGGCCTAACAAATTCTGGTTGACTACACGTTGTGTTTGCAAAGTTTAACGAGTGTCAGGACTGTAGCGAATTGACACTGAGTGCAGAGAAATGGAAGAGACATGGAATGCTTCCAGTTTAGAGAATGAAGAAAAAGGAATGGATGTTCATTTGGGAGTTGAAGGATCAAACTCCAACGAACATGGAGAAGAGATATATAGGGAAGGAAACATGATGGAAATCATTGAAAGATTGCAAAAAGATGCCCAAAATCACTGAGAAAATAGCAGAAAGCTCAGGAAAAATAGGGAGAATTCAACTTAAGGTTGATGAAGAGTTTGGAGAGAATAGAAAAGAATTTGGATAAGGAGAGTGACTCAAGAAAAACAGGGAGTCGCAAAACCCCTGAGAGGAAAAGAAGGTCAAGAATCATTAGTAGGCATCATTGTCACTCCCCAAAGCAGTCCAATAAGGAGGCACACAATAGTTCAAGCCCATCTCCTACCAGAAAGAACAAGAGATCTAAAGTGGATGAGATGAAGGGAAAAATGAACAAGAATAAGCCTCTTACATTTGATGGAGAACACAAGAAGGAGGAAGATGCTGAGACATGGTTGCTTGGTATGAGGAAATATTTCCAACTACAAAATTACTCCTCTCATGTAGAAGGAAGAATTGCAATGTATCAACTGAAAGGAAAAGCATCCATGTGGTGGGATTAGCTTGTGCAGGTGCAGCACATTAAAGAGAAAGATATTACTTGGATGGATTGCAAGAAGCATTTTGAAAAGAAATACTTAACTAAAAGATACTATGACAAAAAAATGAAAGAGTTCTTTGAACTCAAGCTGAGCAGCATGTCCATTGATGAATACGAACAAAAGTTTTTGGAATTGTTGAAATAAGTTATGTTCATCAAAGATGAGACTGTCAAAATTCAAAGGTATTTGAGTGGACTACCACCTTCCATTGGGGACAAGATTCAATACGATGACCCTAAGACTATGGAAGAAATGATAAGGAGAGAAAAATGCTTGTATGAGCAGCAATATGAAAAGCCTACTTTCTGGAAGGCTTGGGATGACCAGAAGAAGTTTAAGAAAGAGCAGAGGCAAAAGGGAAACAAACCTCCCTTTTTCAGAAACAGTGCTCAAGGATAGTCGGGTTTTAGAGAGCCTGGGAAGGCTAAGGTAGGTGGGAAATTTCCAAGGCAGACACCTATATAATGTTGGGGTTGTAAATGAAATCATAGGTACAGAGACTGCCCCCACAGAAATGACAAAGTCAGAATTGTCCACAATGTTCATCATGCTGAAACAGTGGAGGACATGGGCAGAAGTGTACCAAGGATCTATGTAGCCTTGGACAACAAGCAAGTTGAATTTCAATCTCACATGATTGAAGTGGAAGGTATGATCAACAACTGTGTCTTTACTATTTTAATTGATTCAGGGGCTAGCCATAGTTATATAGATCCTAGTGTGGTGGAAAGTTTGCATTTACCGAGAAGCAAGTATGGGAAATATTGGTTAGTGTAGTTGGCTACAGGAGCCAAGAGAAAGGTTGTCGAGTTGGTTAAGTCTTGTCCAGTGGACATGAATGGACTGAGCACAAAGGATGAATTGAATGTTTTACGTTTAGGTTCTTATGATTGTCTAATTGGGATGGACTGGTTGGACCAACACCATGCCATCCTAGACTGTCGTAACAAGGCATTCACTTGTCTGGATGAAGAGGGGAATCGAAGAATGGTCCAAGGAGTTCCCAGAGTTGTTGCTATCAGAGAAATCTCAGCAATGCAGATGAAGAAGTGTTATAGGAAACATTGTCAATTATTTACAACCCATGTAGAGGAATCATCTAAGGATGAGGTCTCAAAGATTGAAGATCATGCGGTATTAAAGGAATTCGAAGATGTATTTCAGGAAGTACCCAGATTACCCTCGAAAAGAGATATTAGCTTCTCTATAAACTTGATGCCTGGAGCAGCTCTAGTGTTGAAAGCTCCTTACAGAATGAGTACACCAGAGCTAAAAGAACTACAATTGCAGCTTGAAGACATTCTAAAGAAGGGGTATATACGCCCAAGTGTTTCGCCTTGGGGTGCCCTGGTCCTGTTAGTGAAGAAGAAGGATGGAACGTTGATATTGTGCATCAATTTCAGGCAATTGAACAAAGTGACTATTAAGAATAAGTACTCTTTGCCAAAGATCGATGATCTCTTTGATCAGTTGAAGGATGCCAAGATATTTTCGAAAATAGATCTTAGATTAGGTTATCACCAAGTATGAATAAAGGATGAGGACATCAGCAAGACAACCTTTGTGAGTAGATGGCTAGAGTTTCTTTGTGAATATGACTTTAATATCAAGCATATCAAAGGAAAGGAGAACAAAGTAGTTGATGCGCTCAGCAGGAAATTGCATGCACTACATGCTACAGCCATTAGCATGTACCAAACTGATATTAAAGATATAATTTCGGAGGTTGCAAATGAAGATTTGCAGTACAAGGATTTGGTAGCAAAGCTACAGCAAGGCAAGATGCCACAGAAAGTGGAAAATTATTAATTGGAAACTGACGGAACGCTTCTGTACAAGAACAGAATTTATGTACCTAATGTCCAAGACTTGAAACTTATGATTTTGAATGAAATGCATAATGTGTCTTATGATGGGCACCCTGGATATCAAAAAACTGTAGCAACAGTCAAGAGCCATTACTTTTGGCCAGGTATGAAGAAAGAAATTGCAGAATACATTGCTAGATGTATGGAATGCCAGAAGGTCAAAGTTGAGCATAGGCACCCAGCAGGGTTGCTACAGCCTTTACCCATTCTTGAATGGAAGTGGGAAGTGGTGACAATGGATTTCATCACAGGATTTCCCAGAACAGGCAAGCAGCATGATTCGATCATGGTGGTGGTGGACAAGCTTACGAAAGCTGGCCATTTTTTTCCACTAAAGACTACTCACAAGGCAGTTAATGTTGCTGATATTTTTATGAGGGAAATTGCACGATTTCATGGTATTCCCAAGACAATTGTGTCTGACAGGGACCCAAAATTTACCTCCAAGTTATGGAAGGGGTTGTTTAAAGAGTTTGGAACGAATCTGAATTTCAGAATTGCTTATCATCTTGAGTCTGATGGGAAGACAGAGAGAGTGAATTGAGTAATAGAAGACATGCTAAGGATGTATGTGATGGACAAACCATCCAAATGGGAAGACTACCTACACTTGGTAGAATTTGCCTACAACAATGGGTATCAAGCATCATTGAAGATGAGCCCATTTGAGGCACTTTATGGCAGAAAGTGAAACACTCCAGTAAGCTAGGATAATCCAATTGATAGAGCAATGGTTGGGCCAGAGTTTCTCAAGGAAATGGAAGAACAAGTGCTAAAAATTAAGCAGAATTTGAAGGTTGCCCAAGATTCGCAGAAGAGTTATGCTTATAAGAACAGCAACCACAGATAATTTAAAGTGGGTGACCATGTTTTCTTGAAAGTAAAGGCCAATAGAAGTTCCCCGAAGCTGGGAAACTATTCCAAATTGGCAGCAAGATTTTGTGGGCAATTTGAAATCCTAGAAAGGATTGGGCTAGTTGCATATATGTTTGCATTACCTGCATCCATGTTTGTACATAATGTGTTTAATATTTCATTTCTTAAGAGATATATACCTAATTCTAATCATGTAATTGATTGGAATGTGATTCAGGTGGAGCAAGAAGGTGTCTTGCAAGTGCACCCAGTGCACATATTGGACCAGAAAAGAAAGCAACTCCGGAATCGATCCATAGGGATTGTAAATGTCCAGTGGACCTGGTACGGTCCTGAGTACATGACATGGGAGCATGAGGATGTTATGCGGGCATAATACCCGCATATTTTTTAAGATTTTGAAAATCTTATTGATGTTGTGTAAAAGTTGCACTTAGGATAGTGCAAAAATAAGGGAAAGGGATTGTAATAACCCAAGGACGAGCCCCAGTTATGTCTATGTATTGTAAACATGTTTTATAGGTTTGTGAGCCAAGCGTATATAAGCTGGTGGGCTTATGTGTTTATTAGGCTATAGAGCCTAGGAGTTAAAGGCTAGGAGCCTTATTTTGTATATGTAATTATGTAGATCATTAATAAAATATAAAAACATAGTTGCATGTAGACCGACCACAAAGAAAGAGTGATGGGGGACTAATTTTCCACAAGGTTGGGTAAGGGAGAGGAGGTTAAGTTTTGTTCCTAGGGGATAAGCTAGGGGGATTATCTCTAAAGGGGATAATAATTTATTATTATTTCCTAAAAGGCTAAGGTCGAAAATTATTGAGTGTTGTCCCAAGTTCCTGGGGAGGGAACATATGTTAAGTGGAGAGTATGCAGCTTCAGGGAGACAAGTATCATCCTAGGCTCATGCAGATAAAACCCAAGAGTCAATCCATGGAGGGGATTCGTACTCCATTCTAGGATCGGTGGTCTGAACCACTTGTTGGGTATATGTAATTGCATATCTGCACACCCATTCTAGGATACTCCACCCAAGTTCGTAAATATCTTTCCTAGAACCCGTAATGTCTCTACAATGGACCTCTGTATAGCCACGCAACAATGAAAATCCAACTGTGAAGCTGACCCACGTCTTTTGTGAAGCCCGAGCGTCCTATTTTTGTTTGTGTTCTGTGTATCATAGTTGTTGGTTGTTGTGGCCTTGCAGTTCCTTATTTGAGTGTGGCTTGTCACCGTCGTCTATTCCTTGTTGAGCCTTGTTGTTGTTCTCCTGGTGCTAGAATGGAGTTGAAGAAGCAGGTTGTCAGGCCTGTGTGCAACACTCTCTCTAAGTGAGGGAGGTGGTTGTGGTTGAAGAGACAGGTTTTCAAGCCAATGAGGAACTCTCTCCAAGTGAGAGAGGGTGTTGAGGAAGTGAGAACTCATGTAAGGGGTCCTGCAGCTACTACAAAGCTCTGAGAATTCTGGTCTGGCCTGTTGCTGAAGCCCAAAGCAAGGGAGGTGAAGAAGACGATTGATTGTGTGACATTTAAGGTGTATACTCATGGGGTGGGATAGGCATGTGGGGAATGAGAGTCTGTGAGAAGTGGGAATAAGTGGATCCTGGGAGAGAATCCTTCCTCATAAACTATGTGTCTTCCTGTTAACCTTGCCTAGCCTAGAATTCCCTTGACCGGTGGAGCTTAGTCCCAGCTCAGGGGTGACCTACTACTGAGAGTGATGAGCAGTGCAGTCTAAGGCTGGGAGGTTCATGGAAGGTCTACACACAGTTGGTGGGGTTATTCCAGTTGAAAAGATAAGTATAATTCATGTGCTTAATTTTATATTATGCATACTGTGATAATTGAATCTTATCATGTATTCCATTGTGTATATGAATTACTGGTTATTCTATTTGAATCTGTGTGGTAACAATAACTCTGTGTTATATGTTTTAAATTTATTAAAATGCATGTTACATATATATGTGTGTGTGTGTGAATGTTCCACTGTAGTATCATTGCCCGACCTATTGGTGGCTAGGGATATTTTTAATTGGTATCAGAGCTAATTATAGTGTTTGAATGGTGGCATTTCCCCGGCGGTGGAGTTGTAGACCGGGGGATGTTACAATTTGGTATCAGAGCTAAGTATAGTGTATGAATGGTGGAATTACCCTAGCAGTGGATTATAGACCGGGTCATGTTACAGAACTCATGAGGAATTTAAAGTAGGGTATCATGTATTCCTGAGAGTGAAGGCCAAAAGAAGCTCCCTGAAGTTGGGAAATTGTTCAAAGTTGGCAGCTCGGTATTGTGGGTCATTTGAAATCCTAGAGAGGATTGGTCCAGTAGAATATAGGCTTACATTCTCTGAATGCATGTCTATACATAATGTACTTCATGTGTCATTTCTTAAGAAATATGTACATGATGTTAATCATGTTATTGATTGGAATGTGATTCAGGTGGAGAAGGAAAGTGCTTTTCAGGTGCATTTGGTGTGTATACTGGATCGAAAAAGAAAGCAGCTCCAGAATCAAGCCATAGGGGTTGTAAAATTTTAGTGGACCTGGTACAGCTCTGAGGATACAACATTAGAGCATGAATATGTTATGCAAGCAAAGTACCTGCATCTTTTTGAAGATTTTGGAAATCTTGTTGTTGTTGTGTAAGTAAGTTGCACTAAGGATAGTGCAAAAATAAGGGGAGGGGATTGTAACACCCCAAGGTAGAGCCCCTACTGAATTGTAATTATTTTTATAGGATGGTGAGCCAAGTGTTTATAAGCTAAAGACTTACATGTTTATTAGGTCGAAGAACCTAGATGCTTAAGGCCATGAGCTTGAATTTGTATATGTAAATACACATATCATTAATAAAATTAAATTGTTGCATGTAGACCGACCATGAAGAAAGAGTTATGGGGGATTAAGCTCCACTAGGTAGGGTAAGGGAGGGGGCTAATTGTCTAGGCCTAGGAGATAAGCTAGAGGGTTTACCTCTAAGGGAATAATATTTTATTATCATTTCCTAAAGGATAAGGTGGACATGATAAGTGATGTCCCAAGTTCCTCGGAAAGGGAACGAGTGCTAAGTGGAACTCATGCGGTTTCAAGAAGACATGTGTCAACCTGGGTGCATGCACTTTATAGCTAGGAAAGTCAGTTCGTTAAGGGTTCCTCCTCGTCACCATTCTCACGACCCTGACGATTCTCTGGAAGTCTGTCACCCTACCCGATTCACCATGGACTCACGTACCAAGCCACCATCATCTCCATCGTCAACCTCTGAACATGCACACACCCTGTAACTGTTTGATCTGTGTTGTGTCATAATTGTTGGTTGTTGCAGCCCACACAGTTCCTTGACTTGAGTGTGGCTTGCTACCATCATCTTCTCTTACTAAGATTTGTTGTTGCCATCACCTTTTTGGGAATTGACTTAGAAGCTCGAATGAAGAAGTAGGTTTTCAAGCCTATGGTTTGAAGAGGTGGGTTGTCAGGCCCGTCGACTAAAGAAGCAGGTTTTCGGGCCTGCAAGAAACTCTCTCCAAGTGAGAGAGGTTGTTGGGGAAGTGATTTCCTAGAGGGATGCCAGTTGTAGCTATAGTGCTCAGAGAATTATTGTTCGACCTATTGTTGAAGCCCTGGAAGGGAAGTGGGGCAGTCGAAGGATTGTGGAGTAGAGAAGGGGCACACTTCCTAGGGTGGGACAGGCATGTGGGGAATGAGAGGCTATATTGTGTTAGTGTGAGATGGCCCTGGGAGATAATCCTTCTTGTTGACCTGTGCGACTTTCCTGTTTCCCTTTCCAATCTTAGGAATCCCTTGCCTAGTGGAGTTTAGTCCCAACTCGGGGGTGACCCACTATTGAGCGTGATGAGCAGTATGGTCTAAGGCTGGGATGTTTGTGGAAGGTCTTCACGCAGTTTGGTGGTCATCTATTGAAAGATAAGTGCCAAATATTTGTTAATCGTATGTTGTGTAATTCTACATGTGTTATAACTTGATGAGTAATGTCTGGATATATCATATATGATGTGTGTGTAGGATTACTGTTATTTACACATTGATCTATACATGGTTAGAATATATTGTTAGTATGTTTTAATGATTATTTCCGCATGAATAAGTGGCATGAGAATAATGTTGTAACTGTTAATTGTGTTAGATATGTGTGCATATAAATTCACAAAATCGTATCAGAGCTAAGTGAAACATCCAAGAAGTGGTGTTGCCCGGCCTGTTGGTGGCTGAGGACATTACAAAATGGTATCAGAGCTAAGTGAAACTTCCAAGAAGTGGTGTTGCCTAGACTTTTGGTGGTCAGGGATGTTACAACAACTACCTTTATATTGGCCAAGGAGGGGTTGCCAAGGAGTCTGTGTGAAGCAACATTGGATCCAGAGTTTCCAACTTCTTTGTAAGCAAGGAAATAATTGTAGGAATGGGTGTTTCCCCCCCTGTAGGCCCTGTCATGGGGCATCACTAATAATGGGAGAAGCGTCAAATGCCTGAAAACCCTAGGGAGGGATTGTCTTAGAGAAATCATAGAAAATAAATATGTGTTGTTGTGATAGAAGGTGGATATCAACAACATTAAGTGAATTATAACTTTAGAAACACTTCCAATGTGATGCAAGGTAGATAGGGACAATGACATCATGATAACATAGGTAGATAAGAAATAAAATGTGTTTTCAATTATTTATGGAGCGAAGCATTTGTTCTTTAGTTTCACTTGTTTTATGAATATATATGTACTCAACCATTTCAACTTGATAAAAGGATCAATCGATTTTTGAGCAAGACTAAATAGGAGATAGAAAATAAAGATATATTGGGCTAAGATGAAATTGACAATGGGATAATCTAATGCAAATGTTTTATTCACAATTTCAAAAAGTATTTGAGAATTGACATTATAAATCTTATTATCAATGTAAAATTATTTTAACTTTAGATCTATGAAATATAAAGAGGGGTAACAAAATTTGAGGTATATATTTCAATGTTTTTGTACCCTCAAGCAATTTAACTACATGGAAGTTTACGCTTCAACAATTTTGATCCCTCTTAATGTTTAATATTTCCATGGTTAAAATAGATTTACATAGTTAAAGACTTGTAAGCATTTGTAATTGCATCAAAATTAAAATTTGATAATATGTGTTTCTATCGACAACATTAACATATGATTTTAAAACATATATTTGATTCACATCTTTCATGTTTGTCTTTTTCATTCTTTCTATCTTCATTTGCTCATGTTCATGTTCATTATCATTATTACATACATTATTACATCATTTGATTCACATCTTTCATATTTGTCTTTTTCATTCTTTCTATATTCATTTGTTCATGTTCATTATCATTATTACATACACTATTACATGACTTCCTTAAACTTTTAAAAAGAAGTTGAGATACCTTCCTCTTGAAGGTTTAGTTTGAATTCCCCTGTTGTATTTGAACCTTATGTGAGTCTTCTATTCTCCCTTAGAAACAGATCATGTGCCATTGCATAATATCAAAGGAAATCTTTTCAATTTGATTGATGGATACAAAAAAATTAATATATTTTTTTTATCCATAGCACAAGGAGGATGATAAATGTAAAGTTTAAAAGAATAAGTAATTAATGCCTCTCATGAGGTGTGGATGAAATTAAATCATTGTTGTGTTAAAAAAATAAAATATAAAGTAGACTTTGATCTAATAAAGTCCATGAACAACTTTAATAAGATCAAACAAGGAATTATCAATGGAACAACAAACTTTTTTTTGACAATGCAAATTTTTCACTTAGAATACAAAAATATAAAGGTCCACATGCATATTGTGTGAAAGTGTTTTTACTTCCAAAAGATTACTTAAATATGGGTTGCCACTTAAAAAAAAATACCACATCACAAAACACACATCAAAGTAATCATATTACATTCCACTAACAACAAGTTACCATATGGAGAAAAGATCCATAGGAATTAAGTCTTGAAGGAAGCATTTTACTAAAAGTTTAACAACAATTACGACCACATGATGAACAAGACCTCAACAAGAAACAAAAACATGACAATAAAATAAATGAACTCCAAAAATAAAGATCATACGAGGCACAAAACTACAATAACATTTTTGTTTTTCATAATAATAGAAAAGTACCTAACAAATAAGATATCATTCTAACATAGTGACCTTGAATAGATAAACTAGGAAATGCGAAAACACAAGTAATATCCACACCGATTTTTTTTGAATAACTATTATCTCAAAAGATGAAAACAAATATAACTATGCAAAAATCAAATCGATGAGAAAAAACAATAATAAAACCAAACAATGTTTGAAATTGTGATTAAACCCAAATGTTGGTGTAAGTCAATGGAGCGACTCAGTAGTTGATTGATCAATCCAGGGGCTTCCACTAGTTAGATATGACCAATTAAGTGGTATTGACCAAGTCAACTATAATTGTTTTGATATAAAAAAGACTATGAAATGCAAATTGCCTAACTTCTTTAGGGTGGACTTGAGTAATCAAGGTTGACTAAATCAAACCCTCTTTTAAGAAGATTGGTTATGCACTAAAGTGTATCAATAGATAGTGTACAAAATGATTGATTGATATGATGTGAAGAAATTATGTGAATGGTGTTCTTGTGCTCTATAATGTTTTAATGGTGATTCTAAATACTACCCACTCTTCTTGGATCTATTATTTATAATTTAACAATGCACTTGTGATTGCTAACATGGTATAAAAGCCTAGGTTTTGAGATCCTAACTTGGTTCTATTGTTGTAAGGTGTTTAAAGTTTCCACTTCACAAGATAATAAAATGATTATATTGTCCACCTCTCAAAACTAAAACTGCGGTATCTTTACCAAGTGGTTAATGAGTTGTTTGACTAGTGCAAATTTTGCAGTTCTTATAAATGGTGAAACATCTCCATTCTTCCACAATGGCAGAGGACTGAGACAGGGCTTCCCGCTCTCCCCTTTGGTGTTTTTATTAATCATGGAAGGTCTTATCTTATAGCTTAAAAAAGGACAGGTGGAAGGCAAGTCAATAGGGGTGAAGGTCTCAGGATTGACTATGTTGGGGTCCTATAATCATAGGTAACTCGATTCTTCAGCTGTTGATTTGGCATTGCTCTTGTGATGAAGACATCTAGATCGGCTGATTCCATTTTCCCCTCCACCCATTTCTCTTGATCCTACATCACCCTACTGCATCCTTCATCCACCTATGTGCCCTCACTCCCTTGCACATTTGTCCCGTTGACTACATCTCGCCTACCACTCATCCCTGCATAAACAAACTCAGGATAATAAAATATTGGTTAGTTTAATAAGGTAATTGATAATAAATAAAGGATTAGATTAATGAATAATTTTAGTAGTTAGTAAATAGGTTAATAAAGTTAGTGTAATTAGACCAATAAGCTAGGCTAGTCTTGTTAGTAATTAATTAATTAGCTAATAATTAAGTTAGTGTTTAGGTTAATTTAGGTTAGTGTTAAACATTAAAATAAAACAAAAACAAATATTAATTAATATAAAACCCATTAAATAAAACAAAAAGAAAAACAATTAAAAAATATAATACAAATAAAACATAAAACAAATAATTAAAAAACAATATAAAACATTTAAATAAAACATATATAAAATAAAACAAAATATAATAAACGTAAATAAAAATAATAATAATAACACGAAATAATAAACAAATAAAATAAAAAAGAAACAATAAATGAAAAAACATAAAAATTAAACATATCCTAAGTCTAAACTCTCACATTCTCCCATACAAATCAAACCCCCCCTACGTCCCATCAACTCCTTGGGGTCCAAGTTGGTGGTATCGGGAGGGACAAGTGTCACCTCGTGGTAAACTTGGACCCCCCCCTCCCAATACCACTTACCACCTTAGGGGGTCTAACCAAAACCACCTACCCCTGCAAAATCACTCACCTAAATTTCAAAATTGTTTTGTTTGTGTTGTTCCTGAGTCTGTACTTAAGGCTCAAAAGTACAGTGTCAAGGCATCCGAAAGTGGTTGGGATAAGGAGAAGGGAAAATGTCAACCTTCGGAGGAAAAGTCTAAGGGAGGTTTCTTCGTTGAGGTTGTCTAGCTTCGAACTGCTCCTGAATAGTTATGTCACGTTCAATGGTTGCCCATGATTGTTCAAGCTCGGCCTGGTTAGTGGTTGTCATAAGTATAGTGTTGAAGAGGTTTAAGGCGATGTGCGTTTGGTTCAATAATCCAGGTTCAACGTTAGGTTGAGTTGGTGTAGGAACTGTCATGGGAGGAACAGTAGAGGTAAGAGAACTGTTTAGAAAGATTGAGTGATGTCTCAGTTTAGTTTTAGAAAAGAGAATTCACGGTTGCAGTATTAAAGATATATGCAAATCTAAGGCTCGTTCTCGTAACTGTATCATATCTTAATAGAAGGGGCGAGATGGGAGAAAAACATTAAGCCATTTACAGTGTCAAGTTCCTACCAGGGGAAAATATCACAAAATAAATGGAAGAAGAAAATATTTAAGAAAATAACCGATGCATCAAAAAATGCATGTAGAATTCCAAAACTGCAAATTGGTCTTACATAGCTGATAGCTGGTGCAGAGGAAAGGCAATAAAAAATTACAGAAAACCCAAATTTATTCGTTATATTAGTGGTAGTACTAAAGTATAACGAAGCACATTAATTACGAAT
>JASDQU011506306.1:0-22923 GCA_032191745.1 Picea mariana | reverse complement strand
AGACTTAAAATAGTACAAGGATGCCCCATGGTATTATATATTACCTTGATAGAACATCTTCATAACTTTCCCATTCACGATAAAAGGCATTTTCTCAACATCCAAATGACTTGGATAGAAATAATTATTACCTATAAAATATTCAATTTTGTAAGGACCCAAAAAAAGACTTTCAAACTTACCATGTTTATCATTTGGATTGGATCATTATATTATTTTTCATATATCTCTATCCTTTTAGAGTGGAAAAATTTGGAGGAATCAACTTGTAGGGCCATTTTAGTGGTAGGTCCTAGTTTGGAAAATTGGGGTCCATAACCGTTCAGAGCCATTTTGAGGCATTAAATAATTTTTTTATTTTTGGTTCTAGTTTCCAAAAATTGTGCACACACCCTTGAAAGTATTATACAATTCTATACCTTTCCAATGGTATAGACCGTGCGTCAATCAACGTTCGTATGCAAAAGTTATGCTTCCCGCAAGTTGACCTACCATGTTGACCACCATGGTACGAAAGGATGCCACTTCAACCCCCATTACTCATGCATATGGGGCCAACCATGTATGTAATTTCAAGAAGATTCTATAAGGTTCAAAACCCTATCAAAATTGAGGGTTGAGGAACTCAAAAACTTACCCCTAGATTTCTATCAGGCTATGTTAAATACCAGTCCACTAGGAGGAGGAGGGGTTCCATTCCTTTGCATTGTATCTTGTTTCATAGCTGAGTAGAACATCTAAGAGTGGTATTCTATGAAAATAAAAGAGGAGGAGAGATTATGTAGAAACCATACAGGCCATAGGTTAAAGGAAAATCCACGAAGAGTGCCTCTTTCTTTATACTTGCATCATTTCTATACCAAAGAAAAGAGAGAAAAGTATCCTCACCTTCTAGTTGGGTTTTCTCCTGTATTGGGTTTCCCAGGTCATATCTTGTGTTTATTTGTGGATGGTGTGATTGTGTTTTATTGTTCTCTATTTTTTTTTTTTATCTATTTCAAGCATAAGCAAAAAATCAGTAACTAAATATTGTGGAGATCTAAAGGAAAAATAACTTTAATAGTAAAGATTTCAGTATTTTATTAGATTTGTTGTGATGAATTGTTCCAGTTGAATATACACAAAAGTTTATAGATCATATTGGTATCATAACAACATTTTATTTTGGGAATTTGTGGGAAGTTTTAGGATCCAAGAATCAACTTAAAGAGAAGTCACAAAAACCCTAGCCATGGCGGATGAGTATGTTAATAATAACTCTCGAGATCCAGTAGAAGAGAGATTTGAGAGGTTGGAAGTGAAAGTCGTCGACATCAATCACAATATGAACCTCCTCATGGTGGATCTAGAAATAAATCTTAGACCATTTGGAGATGATTGAATATCTAAATCAGAGATCATATCGGAGGGGAAGTCGGGAGATCAAGAAGACTCAGAAAAGGAGTCATAGAAATAATCCGAGAAAGAGTAGCCAAGTTTGAGTGTCGTGAACCCTTCACAATCCCTATTCAATATGGAAGAAAAAGTGGACATAAATCCATACCAAGATGATATCGATAAATTAAAGATTTCATTTGCTAGATTGAAGTTAGAGGGACATGCTTTAACCTGGTGGGAAATCCATACAGAAACACTTAGGTTGGAGGTTGATCTGCTAGTAACTAGGTGGGAGGACTTCAAAACCCTAATCAAGTTCAAATTATACCTTATCAGGTATGTAGAGGACCAATGGATCCGGTGACACTAATTTAGGTAGAGATAGGGGGAAAGTGTATGGGAGTACACCATTGAGTTTAGAAAGATGGCCATCATGCTAGGTATCTCTCCCAAGAATATAGATATACTCCTCAAGTATTTGGGGGGTTTACACAGTGATCTATGAAAGCAAGTGAGGCTCTTCAAGCTAAGGAAAGTGGATGAGGTGTGTGTATAGGCATAATACCTGGAAAACATAGGCCAAAAGAAGGGGAAACCAAGTGGTTCAAAGAAAAAAGAGCACTAGGAAGCTTCCAAGGAGGGTAAGAAGAATTGGAAATGGGGAAAATATAAGAAGAAAACAACCACTACACATTAGTGAAAATATATTAGAAACCATTGCAATCATTGCAACATTGATGGCCACATCGAGGAAAAATGATTCAAACTACATCTAGAACTGAGCCTAAAGAACTGCAAGAAGGATGAAAAGAAAAAGAACCTTCTAGACATAGATTCAAGCAATCAAGTTGAAAGTAGCTTAGATGTGGATGAAAATATTTTCTGCACCTGTGTGTAGAAAGAGGTTGTTATATTCCAAAAATTCCACATCTATGCATCCAAGACATTGGCCCATCCATTTGCATACTTTTCCAAACATACCACTGAGGTTTCCTTCTAAAAACCACTTTTTGGATAATGTACATGTCATGTTGCACTATGAGCTTGCATACACATGTGTGTTTCATGCTAGTTATCCCACATACATACACTTGTTGCATGCCAAGTAGCCCGCGTTTACCTCCAAAAATTGTAAAAAATATAAAATTGCACGGATTCTGGCAAAGTTTACAGGCTATGGAGGGTTTCCTAACCATTTTACCCCTTGTAGCCTATCCCCAAACCAAATAACCATCTTTTTATCATATAAAAATAGGCCTTGTGGAGTCATTTAGAGATATGAACAAGATAATAAGAAAACTCTGCCAAAATCCTTTCCCTCTCATTTCCCAAGTTTTGCATCTTGCTCTGAGTTTTAGCCTGAACTTTCCCTCTTGGCCATTCTCCCTATGCAACCCTTCCTTCTTCCCTAGATGGCATGTTTCTTGTGAGAATTTTATGTGGGATTGGTGCACTTGGAGCCCCGACATCAGAGTCTAGACTTGGTTCATAGAGCGGTGTTCGAAAGAAAAGGTTGTAACCTTTCATCTTGTATATGAATAAAACAGATTATTTTTGTCCCAAAACCCTATGTGTACATGTTCTTGCTTATTTTGATAATTTATATCTATATTTAGGATTTTAAGTAATTACTAGAGATTGTATATGTTGTTGTGTTGTATTCTTAACCCCTTGCAGGTCAGATTTGGGAAGTTATCTATGATCTAAGAGGCAACAACAACTGGATGAGGTCTACATCAACCATAGGGATTCAAGGTGAACTCATTAACCTTCTCTTCTCTCTTTCTCTTATCACTTAGTCTAAATTGTTTTGGGGTAGATTAGAGATAAGTCATTATTTTAAGGGAGTTATCGCTTTGCCTATTCCTTAGACCCAGTTTAGGGGGAATTTCCCCATAGAAGAATTTGCAACTCCACTGGGGACATAAGCACATCAAGATCCCTCAAGAAACTGATCCCTGTGTAGGGGTAGTCTTCAATCGCAGGAATTTGACGTGCCCACTAGTCAAAGAATTTGTTGTCGAGGACCTCTTGCATTCTCCCTACACCCTATCTAGGTAACAAAGCTACACATATACATAATGTTGGAAAGGAGGCAATATGCCCTTTTACTTTCTCTCATGGGATAAGGCTTGGCACTCTCTCAAAAAATAAAGTGCACAACATGGTCCCAAACCCGAAGTTCTTGTTTGTTCTTTTTCAATAGTTGGTCAGTTGTTTCTTAATACATGTGAGCATCATGGTGTTCTATTAAAATATGGTGGCCTGTAGGCACCGAGCTACACAATGCCTCTGTGTATGCAAATCTTGATGAAGTGTTGCAGATCTTGTGATCCACCAAATCATATAAAGTACTATCCGCAAGTTGACGCTTGTTATCTTATGAATTGGCACATGAGATCCTACTTTCTTAGTGCCAGCCTCACAATACATACCAATATAGTCCTCTATGTTGTGGGGTCCTTGAGGAAAAGTCCTCAAGTTAACCGGTTCCCCCTCCTGGAAATACTAGTTAAAAAAATATATATCCTTAGTAGTCGAAGTTAATGATTGGCCTTCTCGCATGAAGGTCTCTGCGTATTGAGTATCCTAGGTTGTGCCCTCATGAATAGGAAATGAAAGAACTTCAATATCCCACATTTCTTTAGCATAGAAATGGCCCCTGGATCCTATTCAACCAAGATTTATAACTCATGTTCTCTCTCTCGCCAATGGACATACATCCTGTTGCATAAAAAGTTTTGAGGTTAGTCCCCTTTTCAATGTTTTTGAAAGCTTTACATATATGTACGCGGGATGTCTTTAAGACAATCACGTATATATGCATGCTACATTTTTCTCAGCTCACATATATATGCGTGATGAGTGTTGAAACAGAACCAAATTTTTTATCCCTAAGGCCTAAATTTTTCTTTTTCGGGTTTCGGCTATTCATAAAACACGAGTTTCGTATCATTTCTAAGTATACAATACCTTTTTCTTAATTTCTTTTTAATTTTTCGGATAATGAAAGGGAAAAAGGTTTACAAAAATTATAAGACTCCCGATGCTTTTTATTTGAAAATTATTTAAAACGTGTTAAATTTTAAATTAATGATTTTTAAATTAAGCTTAAAAGAATTATCGGGATTCATGGTTTACTACAAACAAATTTTTGATGCAAATCGAATCGTGAAATCCCGATCCCCGATTTCCCGAAACGTTGGAAACTTAATTTAAACACAAATTAATTTAGTCTCTTATAAGAAAGGTTTAGGTTAAAATAATTATGTTGCGATTTCGGGATTCGCGGTTCAGTGAGATCACATCTCCTGTCATCATGTTTCCCGAAATCTCGAATTACGAAACCCCGATCCACAGTTCACGTTAATTTAAACTAATTATGTTTTTTCCTTAATCGCGATTATTTAGTTAATTAAGATGAGTTAATTCCTGTTTAAAAAGCAAGTCGTCGCGTTTTCGCGATTTCGGAGATTGGATTTCATTAATAACATACTTATCGACATCAGTATTTCCGAAATCCCGAAAATGTCTAATCTCGATTAATTAATGTGCTAAAAGTGTTTAAATCTTAATTAAAACATCGCGATTTCGCAATTTCGGAAATCGTTTTTCATCGATGACATACCTCTCGACATCAGGATTTCCAAAACCTCGAAAAGTGATGTTATCGGCTTTAATCTATAATTAACACTAATCAACCTTTTTTCTAAAATAGGATTAATGGTAATCATTCTTTAAGTGTTCATTTATGCTTCACTTTCCGATTAAGTAAGTTTCTCGTTTTCTTTTAAAAAATCGAGGGCGCCTAAATACGGACATTAAATGCGTATCTCCGAAAAATATCTTCCGCATTAAGAGCTTTAAATTCATGATAGTTGTGCAAATCTTGTCATTTTTTAAATGTATTCAAAATAAACATTCGAATGTTTGTGTTTTCATTTTAAGCTGAGCTTGTCCATCCATTTTCTGTGACAGGTTTTCAATTAAACGCAGAAGTCATGGCACCCAAAAAGGCACCGAAGAAGAATGAAGATGCATAGGAAGGAGATATTATCTTCGACACCACTCTGCACGCTATAGATTCTATTAATCTCTGAATTGCTAGAATATGAGTTTGAGAATGCTCATCCTGATTCTGAAAATCATTTACGGGACATTACTGAGTTAGAGCTTCATAAGGTCGCTGCTCGCCCGAGGCTCATGGCATACACCGAAATGATCAGCTGGGCTCTAGATAAGGTCGATATCCCAACAAGGAGCATTTTAAATGACCAAGGAGCTATCGTCGACTCATTTAGGCCAGAACACATACAAGTAATGTATAAACTCTTTCCAAATCATAAACATACGTTTAATGCCGAATTTTTAGTAGAGTTTCAGAGAAAAGAATGTATTGAGGCAGACCAGACATATCCCAATATGATTAGAGGATGGGCGAGGTGTCCAGCAAAGTTTAGAGCTGATTCCCATGGGATTTATGCTACAACATCCTTAAATGAATACATGGTATATATAGCCATTATGTTATGTAGACTTTTCGGGAGAAAAGATCCTTGTCATTTTCATGCCGATTGGGTGCCCTTTTTAGAGGAAGCTTCAACAGGAAATGGTTTTAACTGGCATAAGAGTTTGTCAGATAACCTAACACAAGAAATCTTAAACTACAAAGCAGCTAAATCAAAGGGACAACCAATATATTTTTATATGTCTGCATACATTATGGATGCAATCTGTTATGTGACTCCCTTTCCATTAATGAATTGGAGTTGGAGCATTTCCTGTCCAGAGCCCATTCATAAATATCACTCGGCCCTTTGGGAAGAAAATTCTAAAGATGCATTTTACGAGGTTTGTCATTTTATTATAATTCCTATGCACAAAATGTTTTTTGGATGCGAACCCCCTCGCATTTCTGATGCAATCACAGAAAATATGAAAGCAGTTGCCGACTGGTTTATTGAGGAAATTTTTTCCTACATTAGGGTTTATGGCTGTTCCATTCCCGCTCATGCACTCCCTAAATTCCTACCAGACAGATTGGTGTGTAGGGAGGTAGCTCATCAGATAGTAAAGGGCATGGTTGGATTATAATTAAAAGAAGCTCAAAAGAAATCATGACCATCTTTCCCTGTTCATATTGGGAAATTTTCTTTATTAAATTTAGGCCATTGTAAGGTAGAGGCTGAGTCATTAGAAGAAATAAAATTAGTTGATATTGAGCACAGAAAATATGACCCCTACCAAGTAATAAGTAGGCATTTTATACATTGTAATCTAAAGGCGTATGAACATGAAGTATCTATTTATGATGATATATTTAAGGATGTTAAATCCTATGAAGAAGTACTGAACAAAGTATAGGCCATGACACTTGAATCACAGACCAGATTCACATCTTTTCAGAGTCATAGGCGAAGTTGCCTACCCAGGAGTTTGCAGGGTGAAGTTTCGACCCCACCACCAGAACAGGAAGGGCCCCCTCCAGGGTTTGAAACTAATACACAGGATAAAACAAATACCAAAGGAAAGGGTAAGAATACTGAGATACCTTCCCAAGACACAAAGGGTTCTCAAACAAAAGAATCAGAAACAGAGAAGGGAAAAGAGCAGGAAATAACTAAGGATATTCCAGAAAGGATAGGAGGAACAACATCAACAGAACTCGGTAGTCCTATCACCTCTTTAACTCCGTTGCAGTCAACTTTTGGAACCCCCCATGAAGGAGCTTTATATGTCAGTGATCTAGAGCCAATTTCAAGAGATGAAATCCCCCCATCAGATTACTTTTTCAGTAAAAAACGAAGAGCAGTCTTGAAACAGGAAATTCATCCAAGGGGAGAGGGAATGATTAAAAAGCATAGGGTTATTATAGATGGCAAGAAACTCAAAGATGGAGAATTTGCAATAGAGTTAGTAGGTACAATAGGTGCTATAGCATCAAAAAATATGTATTCTGTTGGAAACTTAACAACTATGCTTGAGCAAAAAGACCAAACAATAATTCAGTTGCAAGACAAATTAAAAGAAATTGAGAGAAATATCAGTTGGGGAATACAGAAGAGTCTAGAACAAGCTAGACTAAAGGATATGCAAGAAATTTAGAAAATGAATAAATATTTGGAGGAGGCAAAACATATAATACAGGTCCGAAAGCTGGTAGAAGAAAATAAACATTTACAGGATAAAATTATTTCTATTACTAATCAAGTAGTAGAACTTGAAAATTTTAGAACACAAGCATTGGAGATATATTTGAAAATAGAGCAAGAACAACAGAAAGTGTTTTTGAATCTGGAAGTAGTCCAGAATTATTTTCAAGAAGCTAATAAGTCTTTGGAGAATGTTTTCCAGAAGGAAAGGGAGGCGAAAGTAGCTAGGACGACTTTTCAAAAGGCAGTGGCCTTCTCATCAAAAGAGGAAGTTGGAAAGATTCAGAAATTATCTATTTCTGAGCAGGTTAAAGGGGACATAATACTGAAAGTATGGGAAGCTAACCTGGTCTAATATAAAAGAATAACCAGAGAAGTCAATGATGATTGCCAGGGAATTTTTGATCTCTTAGAAAGAGCTCCATTGAATATCGGAACAGATGACTGTCCCGAATTATTAGGTGAGATTAATATTGCCAAGCACCAGCTAAGGTTCAAAGAAGAGATGGAGGAAATGAAAACAGAGATTTCAAAAATTAAATTAATCAATATCACAGAGATCAACAAATGGATGGTGACGTCAAATCTAAAGTTGAAAACTATTAAATTCACAGAAAAGATGATAGAAAATCATTTTCCTGAATTGAAGAAAAGATTTTTCTTGTTTGAAGCAAATGAGATACCCAATGCTCCCAGGACTTTTGTGAAATTTTTGGGAAAGTGCGTTCAGTGTATTGAAGTAGAGAACGAAAGTTAGTCAATGCAAGCTTAAAATCTTTTTAAAATCTTTTTATTATTAGAAGTTAGAAAGAAAATGTAAACGATTGACATTATTTTTATATGTAACTGTAATATTAGGAAGTTGGTTAGTCACCAACGAGAAAATTTTGATGAAAATGTATAAATGTAGTTTCTAAAGACTGAGAAATGGATTTTGATTTTTTGGAGAGAGCCAATTGTAATAAAAGTTTTCCAATCCATCATAATATAGATTACAAATGAGATTCTGAATCCTGTAAATTTGTAGCTATGTGTTCTTTAACCCTTTTTACTAAATTTCATTGTATTTTTCTCTCAATGTTTTTCTAATGAATAATCAATTTGAAGTTGTCTATATCTTTGATTTCTAGTTCAGATTGGTTTGGATATCAAATTATTTACAGTTTTTCCTCTGAAATTGCTATCAGTGATTTTAAGACCTGTAAATCTTTTGAACCTTAATACTTAACTTTCATTAGAAACCTCATTTTCTTTCATTATTATCTGTCGAAATATGAGATTCTTTCTTGATTAAAGCCTCATATTTTTCTGTAGTGTTTATTTGTTATTTTATGATTCTCAAATTGTTACAAATCCAGGAAATGGCCTCGAATGTATTTATGTTAGTGTTTTGAATTTCAAAATTGTTTTTCTTGTTCTCATCTCTGGAAAGTTTGAAGTAACATTCGATTAAAATCCTTTTACAAATAAATAAAGTTTTATCCTCCATGATTGTTCCAAGTAGAAGACAACCCAACATTGAACCTGGCCTTCAAGATCAAATCAGTATTGCCTTAAATCTATTTAATACCATTTTACAAACAGCAACTAACCGGGTGGAATTAGAACGTTCATGGGATGCTATTGAGAGAGACATTAGTATCCAAGAACAACAGGAAGCAAGACAGAGACAATTGAGAAACTGGTTCTGCTTTACCCTTCTTTTAAACTTTTATTCTCAAATTATTCCTTTAAACATTTACGGATGCCTTGACGGTATACTTTACAGCCTTAAAGTATAAACTCAGGAACAACAATGAGCATGGATAGCCCGCGTACACACATACCCAAATTTTTTGAAATGATGAGAGAGGTCATTTGTACTTACTTGGTTAAGGTTTTAAGACTTTTCGTCCATCGTAGCTCCTTGAATTCACATTTTAAGGAAGAGGGGTTTTTTATTTTTTGGTTATTTTCCAATTTGCAATGGTTAAAATGATATGTCTACCCCTATTTGTAGACTCTTTTGGCTCTTTTTGCCCCAGTTTGGTTCTCTTTTTCCCTATTCTTGGCTTGGTGGGTTCTTGGGTTTCTTTTTGGGGGATCTTTGGGTCATTCTTATGAACTTTTTATTTTGGTTTGGTGTTTTTATGAGATGAGTTACACTCACATCATCTCGTGCTTAAGTTGTATTTTTCGACACTTGTATATAGGTTAGGTTCTCATCACCTTGCATATTTCATTTTGTTTTTTTTTCCTCTTTGGTATAGGATCGATCTCATCAAAGTGTGACACATAAATTTTTATGCTGCTTTTGAAGTGTCATAATTAGGTGGTAGATCCTCCCTCTACATGGATTCCCTAGGTAGATCCTTTGATACATTTTGGAATCCATGCTATAAGTTTTCCATAGGATTGGGAGTCTTTTTAGTCCCACCATGACTATGTGTTGAAGCCTCATTCTTCTTCATCTATTTCTGTCTTATACCCACGAGACTCCCTAAGAGCATGGTTTGTTGTCTTTCAAGATTGCTTAAACTTTGAAAGTGACATCTAATGAGAATTTATTTATTATTTTCAGTCTCATTCAGATTACTTAAGAAAAAAAGCCCCCTGGAGTCTTCTTTAATCCCTTTTTAGACTCTCTAAAATCGAAAATATTGTCGAGCGATCTTGTTTCCCTTCATGCTCATCAAACTCAAATTTGAAGGAACATATGTCTAGTGATAGTTTAGCCCTTTTTTGGTATGGATGGATATTTTTATGAAAAAGGTACACCCTATGATCTACGATTCACTAGGAGAGTATTCTCAGGTGTAAGTTTAACCCTTCTTTGGGCTCGAGGGACTAAATTTGTGAAAAAGGGCCATTCTCTCTGGTTTTGATTTATCTCTTTTTCGGGCCTTGGAGATTATATATAAAAAAGGAAACCCCTTGGAGTCCATAGTTAAGCTCTTTTCAAACTCCCTAAATATGAAAATATTGATGAGTGACCTTGTTCCTTTCACACACATTAATTGGTATAGAAGGAATATCTATTTGGCATAAGTTAAACACTTTTTCCGACCAATAGATTACCTAGGAAAAAGGTATTCCTCGAGAGACAAGTCTCACCGAGAGAGTTCTCCTAAGTTATGTTTTATACTTTTTCAGGCTCAGGGGACTAAATTACGAAAAAGGTGGTGAGTCCATAATTGAGCTCTTTTTAGACTCCTTAAAATTGAAAAGATTGCTGAGTGATCTTGTCTCTATCACTCTCGTTAAAATGGTTTTGAAGAGACATCTTATCGGTATAATTTTAACCCTTTTCTGGATCGAATGAACAAATTACGAAAAAAGAATACTCTGGCCCTAGTGACCAGAAGAGTTCTCCGGGTATGAATTTATTCCTTTTTGGGCCTTAGAGACTAACTTTATGAAAAATATCACTTTGGAGTATTCTTTTAGTGTTTTTTAGACTCTCGAAACATGAAAAACCATTGAGCTTACCTTCTCTGGTCTCGTAAAACTTCACATGGAAGGAGGTCTTGTTGTGTCATGTTGTTTGCATCACATGTCTCATCCTTGCATCTTTTGGCCTAATGTCGACTTCATGTTGCTATTACTAAACCTTTAATGGATTCCTTAGGTGCAATCCTTGTATCTTTTTTACCCTTATGATCTGACACCTTAACCCTTGGAGGAATTTTCCCGAAGTGTCCTTATCTTGCACATGTTCTTTTTCACTAAGCATCAATATGTTATATGCACTTGGAACTAGTTTTCTTTCCCATGAAACTCGTTCTTCCTTTGTAACATATCATTCTTTTATTCCTTTTCAAGCTTGTTAAAAATTTGAAAAAGACAAAAAAATAAAATATTCCAAAAAGAGTGGACGAGATATACATTCTCTCTTATCGACAACATGATAGTCACCCTTGGACAAAGCACATCCTTATGTTTGTTCTGCAAGCGTTGGGATCTAGTATGACCTTAGGAAGTTGTTCTCCTTACATAGAGTTGTGTCCTCCTCCATTTGGTTACTCTTCAAAACATTTGGAGAGTTTGTGGTGCCACCTGTATCACAGACTTATGCCAATAATATGCTTCCTGAGTGTCATCATTTTGTTGTGCTTTTTTCGAAGGGAATTTTTTCCAACCTAAGACGACCATTCTGCAGTTGATCTCTTTAATTTCATGAGTTGGTGATCCCCAGAGTCTAGTCAAGTTAACATTTGGAATCAATGAAGTTCTATGCCTAATGATCAAGGTCCTCTAGTATTTCCCCGACAGCATGTCAAAGACCTCAGAGTAGTGAGTCTTACACTCCTATTGTACTCCTACCTAATTTTTGAGGATCTTGAAGTTGTTTCTCGAGCTATGAAGCTATAATCTCCAACCATGGCCGTTGATGCTTCCTGATGTTGCATATCACATTGTACTTGTATATTTTCAGATGATTTTAAGCTATAGATCCGCTGTGTATTGTTCGTGGCTACACTTTTTATTGGCATACATATTAGTCATGTAGCCATTATTTCTATATATATGACATGGATATACAATGTACTTGATTGGAAGCCATGCTTATTTTATCTCGAGCATGGGTATGCCCCCCTCAGAGAGATTATAATTATTTTGTAGATGACACACTCATGAACACTCATCTCGGGCTCACTCGACTCCATTCCTTCCCACTGTGTAAAGATGTTATAATGTATTTCATCCATTGTTTTCTCTTCTAACTTCACACATTAGGGGGCATCTGTTATAGTCCAAAAATGCCACAAATATGCATCCAAGACATTGGCCCATCCATTTTCATACTTTTCCAAACATACTGCTGAGGTTTCCTTCTAAAAAACCACTTTTTGGATAATGTACACTCCTTGCTACACTATTAGTCTACATACACACACATTCTTCATGCTAGTTAGCCTACATACATACGCTTGTTGCATGCTAAGTAGTCCATGTTTACCTCCAAAAGTTACAAAAAATATAAAAGTTTGCGGATTCTGATGAAGTTTACAGGCTATGGATGGTTTCCTAACCATTTTAACCCTTATACCTCGTCCCCAAATCGAATAACCATATTTTTCTCATATAAAAGAGGTCTTGGGGAGTCATTTGGAGATATGAACTAGAGAATAAGAAAACTCTGCCAAAATCCTTTCCCTCTCATTGCCCAAGTTTTTCATCTTTCTCTGAGTTTTAGCCTCAACTTTCTAATCCGAAAATGATCTTTTAAAGACTATGGTTAAGTTTAAGCATGAATTATTTTACCATTTAGGATTTATAGAGAAGTAGCTTAATGAAAGAATGTTGCATCCATATAATAAGTAAAAGCAACAAACCATAACACCAATATTGATAATGAAGTTCGACACAAGTTTTCCTACGTCTCCGAGCCTTTGTCTTAGTGGGGAAGGCTTCTTATTAATCTTCAATGCTTAAAGAATACAAAAGAAAGGATTACATAACAACTCCTGAAACCACCTTTAATATCTACAACTTCTGTACAGAAAAAAAACTTCACCATTGGCTGGAACAGGTAATTCTGAGACTTTTGACTATGAAGTCGGTTATGCTTAGCTCAACACCTTGGGCTCTGGAGGAAATTTTCTGTTTGGATACTTTGATGCAAAAACATAAGCAATATTTATACTCCTCTCAAAATTATGCAAATTTTGATTATGAAGTCAACCTACTTCTGAATAGGCCCTCGACACCTCCCATCGGCATGAATCCCAATGCTGCGCCTTGTCAGCTCCGTATAGTCTTGAACTATGTGCCACAAAAACTCCTTTTTCTCAATTTTCGTGCCTGGATAAATAACTAGACTTCGCCAAACTTAGCAATAATTAGCTAGATTTAGCGATATTTCACCAGATTTGGAGGATTCCCGCTAGATTTGGTGGAAACCGCCAGATTTGGTGGAAACAACCATATTTGGTGGAAACGGCTAGATTTGGTGGAAACGACCATATTTGTCCTTCCAGAAGGTGCCACATGGTTCCTCCTCATTGGGACACGTTTCACCTCACCATTGTCCCGATCCACGTCACCCTACACAATTAGTTTCCACGTGTCATCCGTACGGTGCCACATCATCGTTTGTACATTGGCACATCATCCTCTGTACAGTGCCACGTCAACATCTATACTACCACTTGTCACCCCGCCATGTCAACATCCATACTACCATGTGTCACCCTTGCACATCAACATCTGTACTGCCACACGTCACTTCCGTACAATGCTAACTCATCTCGAAAATGCCAAAAAATGATTGACACGTGTGAGCTCCTTGTGCTGCCATGTCACCCTGTTGACGTCATTAGAACATATTGTTGACATCAGCAGTACGACCTTTGACCAATTGACTTTGACTTTGACTTTTTTTACCTGTTTGGGAAAAATTTCAGATCGCGATAACTTTCGCATACGGTGTCCATTTTCGAAAAAAAAAATATATGGTTGGAATCGACACGGTGAGCCCTATGCAATGGTGTTGGGTTCTTTTGATTCCAAAAACTTTGAAATTTTGATCTTCCTGAATCCAGTTTGATCAGTTTCCCTCTCAACCATTCTCCCTATGCAACCCTTCCTTCTTTCCTCGATGGCATGTTGGTTGTGAGAATTTTATGGGGGATCGATGCACTTAGAGCCACGATAGAGGAGTCCATACTTGGTTCATAGAGAGGTGTTCACAAGCAAAGGTTGTAACCTTTCATATTGTATATGAATAAAAGAGATTATCTTTGTCCCAAAACCCTATGTGTACATGTTCTTATTTATTTTGATCATTTATATCTATATTTAGGATTTTAAGTGATTACTAGAGATTGTATATGTTGTTGTGTTGTATTCTTGACCCCTTGCAGGTTAGTGTTCGGAGGAGATCCCTGATCTAAGAGGAAACAACAAGTGTAAGATATCTACATCAATCATAGGGATTTAAGGTGCATTCATTAACAATCTCTTCTCTCTTTCTCTTATCACTTAGTCTAGATTGTTTTGGGGCAGATTAGAGATAAGTCAGTCTTTTAAGGGAGTTATCGCTTTGCCTATTCCTTAGACCCAGTTTAGGGGGAATTTCCCCATAAAAGAGGTGAATATGAGAAGCCTTCATCACCAAGAAGAGAAGGAGATGACCAAGCTCTTCCACATCAATATTCAAATCAAGAAGACCAAGATAGATGCTCTATTCGACTCTGGTTCACAAGCTAATCTCATAGAAATATATCTAGTTAACAATATTGGATTGGAGGTTCATGATCATCCTATCCCCTATCCATTGGGTTGGGTAAACAAGGATGCATAGATAAAGGTAACGAAACAATATAAGATTAAATTTATTGTAAGTGATGATTTTATTGATGAAGTGCGATTGGATGTAGTACCCTTGATGTATGTGGAGTAGTGTTTGGAATCCATTACATGTATATGATGGATGCAATATTCATCTAGAGAGCCAACCAATATCGACTGATCAAGGATGGGAATTCCTACATCATCAATGTGCATACAGGAAATTCAAATATCTGTCTGGTAAGTGCCAACCAAGCCAAGAAGTTGATTTGTTCTAGTAAGAAATATGTTTTGCTTTTCTTAAGAGAAAATTAGTCTAATGATGTTGAGAGTGAAGGTGTCCCTGGAGGAGTGTACTAAAGAGTAGAAACATCAGTTGGAGGATTTTCTACAAAAATACAAAGGAGTGTTCAAGGAGACTAAAGTGATACCCCCCAAGAGGGATGTGGAGCATGAAATAAAATTATTGTGAAACTCCTCTGATCCATCTGGATATTGGTTTCCACCCACCTATTCCACTGGCTCAAAAAATAGTTTTCCACCTTGGTAGTTTTTCTGTGTTTTTCGGGTCCTAAACTTATGGGGCCTGTTGGGCCCTCCATTTTTGAAGAAAATATAACTTTGTGGAAAGGATAAAGTTTTGTGGGAAAGCACAATAGTCCAATGAAATATTATAAGTAGTGGAGAACAAATAGTATAAGAAGAAAGCCAACTGCAAGTGTGCTAGTAGTGAAAATAGATCATGTGCCAGCTAGAAAAGAAAGTGGAAAGAGCCAGAAGCTTCGAGCGCATGAAAAGTATCATTCCATGGAATCAAGAAAAGATAACAGCAGAATCAAGAAGTCAAGAAGCACCCGAGGGAAAACTAGAAATATGGGAATATATAATGGGAAAGGGTTGGTCGGTTGTTGTTCATATTGTGCGTTATTAGACTATTGTTGCTAGTATTATTGTTGGTTCCCTTTGTTATCAATCTATCACCATCGTTGTTATTATACTTTGTGGGATAAGCTATTGTAATGGGTTTTGTAGGAATAACTATGCTTGTGTATTAGTGGTAGAGTCTATATAGGGTATGGGAACATGGAGAGTAATGTATAAGCTATGATAGAAGGATATACTCGTGGGATTGGGAAATATGACATACCGATAATATAAGAGATCATTTAGGCCCCAAAATTTTGGTTATGATGTGTATGACTTTGTAGTTTCTTCATTGCACAATTACTTTTGTACTTTGTATTTGGTATTTAACCATTAATTCATTAGTATGGACTTGTTTGTATGTTGCATAACCTGGTTAATATGATGTTTATGATGTTTTAGATTCTTGGTGATACAATATTTATATGTTAAAGCATGAATCTACATTATGTTTCACTAGTCTTGATGATGCATCCTCTTTGATTCACTTCACCTCACACAAGTCTTGGCTACGCTTCAAGTGAGATATCCTTCCTTGCAGAAGGTTTAATATGCTAGCGCTACTAAACTACAATGATATCTTTGTTGGTAACCTCTAAGAACCCCAGTCTCCAATTTTGTGTCAACAAATGGTTCTGTTTTCAGGACTTGTCTTTATCATGAATTTTTAGAGTATGCAACATCACATATTTAAGTCTGGAATTGATAATTGGTGGGAAATAAGGTGTGACGAGTTTATACTGCAAGAAGATGAGTTATGACACAAAATTTTGGGGGTTGTGAAGAACACTATATTTTACTCAGAACCTGCTAGTGACCAATATGATATCTTTTGGATTTGATTCTCGGAAGATGTATTTTAGTGGCTCAACTAGCTGTAAGAAGCACAAGAATTCAAATATCTAGTCAATAGGAGCTATAATTGGATTGTTGACCATTTATCAACTCTTCACCAACTAGATCATTCAATTTCTAGAGTTGCGGATTTTTGGGTACAGACCACCCTGGAAGGATATATTATTGAATTTTCCACAGAGAACCACCGACCTTTTCCAAAAGTAGAAGTTGTATTCAAGGAACTATCCCGAGGAATATTATTGCAAGAAATCCCCCTTTGGATTAAAATTGTTCTTGTGGAATAAGGGATGTTACCTATTCCAGTTGATATCACAGTGTAAACCATTATGCATGAGGGGTAGGTGATTCAGGTGAGGGTTCATGGGCTAGGTTCTGAACTTTCTTGAAGTATGGGGGGTCATCAAGTAAAGAGTTCCATATATGAATGATATTAGAGAAGGGATACTTTGATCAAAAAGAGGTGGAGAAAATATATGAGAAAGTTGATGAAGAGGCATGATCAGTCAGAGAAGGAGATTGGATTCGAGGGTATTTATAGAAGAGAGTTAGAGAAATTACGAGAGTTGCAAATATGTGGAAGGATAGCCAACCAATGGTTGTAGGAGATATTTGGAGAGATAGGTGAAAGCTATGGAGGAAGTGTATGAAAGGAAGGAAGGTCAGATGGGAGAATGAGGATAGGCATCACCCTTAGAGAGAAGCACTCAACTAGAGTCCTTGAATAAGTTTTGGGAGAATCATATTTTGTGACGCCAGAAGATGTTGAATAGTATCATGAAATTGATATGGTACTACATACTTATTTGACCCCCCAGGTTAAAGTAGTCCATTTTGGAGGCAAAGGAACCAACCTCGAATCACCTAGTCCCTCAAAGCTATCTACAAATTCGACAAACTCTATACTAAACTCTTTATCAGTTTCTATCATTTCTAATCCCTATAATATGGAAAGTTCAAGCATTAGTAGAGGAAGTGGGGAAAGTTCTTTAGTCATATCACAACTAGGAATATCAGGGTTCATTTTGATATGATCTCCAAGTTCTCTGATGGAAAGTAAACATGTAGGATCCCTCACCTGATACCTAGAGTTTTGGGGTAAAGGGGATGAGGATGTTGAACAACATTGGTTTCTTTGTGAAGCCACCTGGAGGTCTCGTGGAACTCTAGATGCCAACAAAATGGTATATTTTTAGACAACCTTGCGAGGTCGAGCTTTAAAATGGTATATGAAATATATTAAACTAGGGAATCCTCAAGGACATGCTTTCACTCTTGCTCAGGTCAAACATAGGTTCATATCAAAATTCCTCTTACCACAGTTAGCTAAATAACATATCTCTGAGTTGTAGGAGATCAAATAGAGAGATGGTTAGTCTTCCTAGGAGTATAACCATAGCTTTAAGGATGCGATGGGGAAATTGGAAAACCCCATCCATGAAGACCACCAACAAGAATGGTTTATATAGGTGCTATTATCATTGAACTAGATACCACTAACCTAACAGAGGATAGCTATGTTGGGGGAATCCTTAGAAAAAACAATGAAAATTGAAGTGATGGTTGGCTATCTCGGAAGATTGAAGGTTATGAGACCGAATGAAGAAAATAATATTGCACAACTGCAAGGCCATATTTCCATGTTAACTGACAAGATTCAAGAATTTACCCTCCCAAGAGCAGGTCGACCGCAGGTATGGTGTACTGGATGCTACATTGAGGGTCATAAAACGAAAAAATGTCCCATACTAAGGGGCACAGGAACCCCTCCACATCCGATGGAGAATTCTCTAACAAGACCATTGAGAGGGGTCACACAAGTTACCACCACAATGCCATTTCATGGCCCTATGTGGTACCACACATTTCCAAATCATTAAGGGGGGAAGAATAACAAATATTGTGAAATCTGCAGAAGTCATGGCCACTCCCCTAGGCACTGTCCAATACTGCAAAAGTATTCCCCTGTTTCGAAGATAGTTTAATACAAATTCTATGGGTCACCTACTCACTCTACCAAGTAGTTTCATTCTTTGGATTCTCTTCCAAATAGGTTGGATCGGTCGACATTTAGGGTTGAAGAAGCTCCTCAAGGGTTTGGAGGAAGTCACAGAGGTAGGGGAGGATTCCGAGGTGGAAATACGGGCAGCAGAGGGCCAACTCAATTTTACCATTGTGATGAACAAAGACACCTCATGAGAGACTGTACTCTTCCGAGAAGAACTTGGTGAGCACACTGTAGAAATAACACCCATGCCAACGAGAATTTCCATGAGTTGATTGCAAAATGGGAATATTGCACAAGGCAACGAGGTACCAACTTAATTAATTTTGAGCCTAGACCTATTGCTAAAGGAAAGGAGCCCAATATTAACATTATTACTAGAGAAGGAACAAGGATTAATGTTGATGCTGACAACCCTAATCAATGTAATATTCAGAAGGTAATACCAGTGGATGCTAAGAATGATCCCATAAGACAAAAGGATTTCTTCCAAAACATAGTAGAAATGTTTTGACAGATGTATAAACCTACCATATCGACAATTGCATAACCAAGTGTTGAGATTCAACCAATATTCACGGAAAATGTGTTTTCACCGAAGGACCTTCCAAATAAATCACAAAAGACTATTGATTTATGGCTCCAAATATTTTTCGATATCTTGGATGACGAAAAAATCACTAAGAAGTTGCAAAATATGCTCAAGGGGAATTTGGCGGCCGAAGGGAGCTTAGAGGAGATGATTGTTGCTAATCTTCCATAGAGGAATATAAGTAGGATACATAGGAGGAAGAGGAGATCTGGAAGAGAATTTAGAATAAATTACCACATCGATGGTGATGAAATTAATGATGTTATGTTATATTTGGGGTCTAATGTTAATATACTACCAAATAAGACTTGGGAATTGATGGGTAATCCCAAGCTCATTTATTCACCTATTTAGTTGTGGATGGCCAATCAATACTGTATCTACCCTGTTGGGAGGCTGCAAAAAGTCGAAGTAGACTTAGCTAGCATTAAAACAATAGTTGACTTCAAGGTCATAGAAATAATGGGGGATAAGGATCTGTACCTAGATCTATTGGGTATTGACTGGGCATGTGAGAATTATGATGTTATAGATATCAAAAGGGAAATCATGACCTTTGAAGTGGATGGTATGAAAGTAACCCAACCTATAGACCCATATCAAGGTCCTCTATATACTGATCCATCTGGATAAAATATGGAAGAGGATTCCCTAGATCAACTCTACACTATAACTTCAGGAAAACTAGTAGAATATATTAACTGTATCGCAGATGGACCAGTAAGTTGTTGAAGTATTCAGTCTACAAGTGAATATTCAGAGACAACATTTGAGAATTGGCAAAAAGGAAGGTATGAGAATGTTTCAAGACATTGCACAACTATCAAAGTCAACAAGTGGATTGAAAAAAAGGTTCAAGAACACCTTGTTTATGATGACACTTCATATTTATGAAACTTTCTAGTTGATATGGAAGAAAAAGTTGAACTAGAACAAAGAATATCAATACTTGATATTGCATTAAAATAGTCTCCAGCTAGGTGATGGGCCACTCATAAGGAATATTTGACTTCTTGGGACGAGACAAAACTCACTCTTAAATACCAATTTATCCTTCCATGCAAGTCATCCAGTCGCATCAGGAACAAGAGCTGAAGATTCAATGCTTAACTCTAGAATCCTATGATGGGTCGTATGATCCACATGAGCATGTTGCGCATTGTATTAAGGTATGGAAAGATTCACAAATTCCCTCTCATTTTTTGGTACATCATTTTATTCATTCATTGGGATGAATTCCAAGTGCTTGGTATGTGCACGAAGAGACCAGAAGACAAACCACTTTCTAGGAAGTACTGTAACGCCATTTCTGTCACGATTTCTCATTTTTTAGTAAGTCTCATGAACTCACCTTAGTGCTGCAAAAAAATAAGAAACTTTTTTTTACTAATGAATTTAATCCCACACGCTCACCTACAATTTTTACTGAACATGAACACCTACTTCATCATATCCTTTACCCACCCCATGCACAAATACCTATGGCTCATGGTAAGGTTAATACAAACCTAGAAGATCCCGATGACCTAGAGGACCTTAGGCATTTGAATTTTAAAGAATATGAAGGCATTAGGGTTGTTAAAGACACTATTTTAGATGATGTTAGTATCTCCTATACCAAACACCTGAAGTTGTGGAAAATAAACACAGGGAGTGAGGAACATCCCAAGTTGGTATCCATAGGGGATTATTGGGATGAAAATACAGTGACAGAGATACAAGCTCTGTTGTGGGAATATGAGGACCTATTCCCTACAAGATTTTCAGAACTAAAAGGTATTAAGGGATACTTAGGGGAGATGAATATAGAGATAAATCCTGACTAAAAACCAGTCAAACACAGGCCATACCATATGAACCCCAGAGTTAAACAAAAGGATAAAAGGGAGATTGATAGAATGTTAGTAGATGGGTTGATCTTCCTTGTGGATGAGTTTGAACGAATTAGTCCTATCTTCATATAGAGCAAGAAAGGTACTGAGGATATATGAATATGTGTGGATTACAAGAGCTTGAACGTTGCCTGTATACATGACCATTTCCCCACTCTCTTTAGTAATGAGGTCCTGGATCAAGTAGCGGGGAAGGAAGCGTATTCTTTTACAAATGTATTTTCTGGATATCACCATGTTATAATTTTAGTAGAAGACAAGAAAAATACTTCATTCACTACTGAGTGGCGATCATTTACCTATAATGTTATGCCTTTTGGGCTCAAGAATGCCTCAATGGTGTTCTCCCATATAGTGATTGCAACATTCTGCAACTTCATTCACAATTTTCTTGAAGTCTATATGGATGATCAGAAGATGTATATCCTATTAAAGGAACACATAGGCCTATTACAACTAATGTTTAATTGCTGTAGACAACTACAGATTTTCCTAAACTTGAAAAAGTGTATTTTTTGTGTACCATTTGGGAATCTACTAGGACACATAGTTTGTAGAGAAGGAGTGTTGGTGGATCCTGCAAAAGTTACCATGACATTAAATATTCCCAAACAATTGTGATCAATGTTAGTTTACATGGTCTACTATCACAAGTTTATCAAAAGTTACAACAGAATAGTCGCCCCATTGGAAACGTTGTTAAAAAAATCCGAGGCTTTTAGTTGGATGCTAGAATGCAATCAAGCCTTTGATACCCTCAAAGAAAATATAATTATTATTGCTATCCTTTTCTATCTGAATTGGCAAGTGGAATTTCATGTACATATTGATGCTTCTGGTATTGCGTTGGACACAATCCTTGCGAAACCCAGTGAAGGAAACTAGGACCATCCTATTTACTTTGCTATCTGAAATATCTCTCAGGACGAACCCAAATACACTACAATTGAAAGGGAAGGTTTGGAAATGGTTTATGATTTAAAAAAGCTTAGACATTATTTGCTAGGGAGTCACTTTAAATTCTTTATTGATCACTCTACTTTGAAATATCTTGTTAATAAGCCTGTGTTAGAAGGCATAATTTGTAGATGGTTGTTGTTGTTTCGAGAATTTTCTTTTGATTTCATTGTTATTCTTGACAAACTAAATGTGGGTCAAGATCATTTGTCTAGACTAGAGTCAGGAGAGAGTGGCGGGGATGTAGATGATCAACTCCCATATGCAAATCTTTTCAAAGTAGAATCTATTCTTGATTACTTGTCTGAAATTGCCTTATTTCTGAGCATGAGCGTATTCCCCGAAGGTTATTCCAAAACTCAAAAAACACACCTAGTGGTTTGAACAAAAAAATAGCAATTGATTTTATGCCACCTTTTTATAGCACAAAATGCCACACCTATGCATTTGTGCAATGGCCTAACCCTTTCGCTTGGCTTGATGGGAGAATTCCCAACTTGCCTCATGAAAATCATCTAAAAAACATGTATTTTTCACATATCCGTAGTCTCCTTTGATGAAAAGCACAGACATCCGTGACTTGTCAGTGTAACACCTGCAAATACCCTAAAAAGTGTTGGTTGTGGAGCCTGATTATCTTCCTGATGCAGAGGTCCTTTGCTTTCAGCCGTGTCTATACCCCATGAAGCATTTACACCCCAGAAGTATGTACACTCTTCCACGCGGGGGAGTGCAGAGGGGGGGTACCCCCTCTGCGAGGTCCGGGGGGTCTGGGGGCAAGCGGGCCCCCAGCAGGGGTTCGGGGGCGAAGCCTCCGAAGCAAAAATTGCCTTATAAAAGTATATTGTAATTTCATTGTAAATCTGGACCGTTCATTATAAGGTCATAGATCTAACG
>JASDQU011506305.1:11961-34747 GCA_032191745.1 Picea mariana | reverse complement strand
ATTACTTAAGCTCACCATCCCTTTGCCTTTTATTTTCCCCAGAGCATCATTTCCAAAGGTTACGCTTCCTGATTTGCTTTCACTTAGAGATAGAAACTTGCCTTTGTCTCCCGTCATGTGTTTGGAGCATCCACTGTCTATATACCAAGGGTTTGTTTTTCTTTGAGCAGACAATACTAATCCACACTTGTTACTTTCCTTCTTCTTCCAAAACTTGACATTTTCAGCAAGGGATTTCGAATCTGGTTCATAGTTCCTTAGTTGACAGTCAATAGAGCTATGTCCAAAGTTATGAAAGGTGTAGAATTCAAGCTCATTATTTAATAAGTCAAACTTATTGTTGCAGTGTTGTCTACTTATTGACTGTTGATTATTTCTTGGCCTCCTTAGTTGTATGTGTCCAGACTTAATTTGGCAATTTGCAATCCATGAAGGATTATTACTTGACTGTATCATCCTTTATTGTGGGAAGTATTTATTCCTTTGAAACCTTAGTTTCTCATGTCTAAGTCTTAAGGAACAATCTACAACTTTGTGACCAAAGTTAGAACAATAGAAACAATAGACATAGAAAAATTCTTTGTACCTGGAAAATGGTTGTCTTCTTTGAGAAAATCGATTTCTTTCTTGCTGATGATGTCTTTCAGCAGAGAGAGCATTGTTTCTTCATTCTACAGATTCAATACTGGCACCTTTTTCTTTACTCATCCTGGGTGGATGATTGTCTTCCTTTGTTTTTGCAGGTTTGTTATTGTCATTGGTTGCACTTTTGACAAACTTGATGGGTTCTTCATTTCTTGGCTTCCCACTGCTTGATCCCTCTTCATAACCCAAACCAGTTTTCAACTTTGGATTCCTTTGCTGATTCAGAATGGTGGCTAATCCTTCTGAGGATTTGATACTTGACAGATTCTGATTATACAAGGCTTGAAACTTCTTCATTTCTTTCCTTGTTTTCACAACTTCTTGTTCTAATGATTCACATCTTGCCTTCTTTTCTGATAGTTGTTGTTTCAGAATCTCTTCGATTTTCTTTGCCTCTTCCAATTCTACTTTTAGTAGGACAAGGTCTTCATTAGGTTCTTTACTGTCTTTCTCAAACTGTATCAAAAATTGTCTTTGCTTTCTGTTCTTGATTCTTAGTCTGTCAATCTCTTCCAATGCACTGATCAGTTCTCATTCCATGTCAACCACAGCTTCTTCTTCATTCACATCACTTCCTGTGATATTATTGTCATAGTCCTCTTTGTCCATAAGTATGAATTCATTTAGTTTATATTCAATAGATGAATCATTTTCTTCATCATCTGAAGGATCATCATCATTGTTTGCACAAAGACTTTTCTTCTTAAAGTTATTCTCTTTAAATAAATTTCTGCATTTGTATTTATCCTCATCATCACAAGTCTGATCGTTTCCTTTGTGGGGACATTTATTTGCAAAATGCCCTATCCTTCCATAGTTAAAGCATTTGAAAGGCGGTTTACCTTTGTATTTTATTGATCCCTTCTTCAGTCTCTTCACAAATTTTGCTTCAATTTCATCGGGCTCAAAATCCTCATTCTTGTCTTCTTTAAATGATGCTTCTCTGGAGGTGGGTTTATCTTTAACTATTCTCATTTCATATGCAGTCAATGTTCCTAGAAGTTGGTCAAACTGAAAGGTTTTTAGATCATTAATTTCTTCTATAGCAAAGACCTTTGGGTTGAACCTATCTGGGAGAGATCTCAAGATTTTCTGAACTAAAGAAGATTCCCCAATTGTTTCACCGAGTGCCTTCATTGCATTTACCATTTCTTCTACTCTCAGAAAGTATTTTCCAACAGTTTCCTCTTCCTTCATCTTCATTTATTCAAACTATATTCTGTAGGTTTGAAGCTTTGCATCCTTTACCTTCTCATTACCCTCATAACTGCTAATGAGTTTGTCCCACATTTCTTTGGTAGTTCCTAGGTGCATAACTTTTATGAATTCTTCTTCTGCAAGCCCACTCAAGATAGCATTCATAGCCTTAGCATTGAGGCTAAATTCTAGTTTGTCATCCTTATTAGCTAGCACAACTGCCTTTACATACCCAGTATCTACCACATCCCAGACATCTGCACCTAAAGCCATTATGTAGGTTCTCATGCTAACTTTCCAGAAGGAAAAGTTTGTTCCATTGAACAGAGGGGCCTTATTGGTTTAATTTCCTTCATGGCTTGACATGTTTAAGATCTAGGACCTACCCTTAGATAAAAGGGGCCAGCTCTGATACCAATTGTTGGACAACTGAGAGGGGGGGTGAATCAGTTGTTACCGTGCTTAAACAATTATGCTTCTTTTAAAATATTTACAAGGCACTCAGTGATGATCACAATAAAGAAGAGAAATAAACAACGACACATTCAACATTAGTCACATATATGAGAAAGACAGAGACAAATACTTCCTGAGGAAACCCATACAGGGTAAAAACCTCCTTTTCTTTATATGATAAGTATTTTATACATTCTTTACATTATCATACATATGAGCACCAACTCATTGTGAGGCTACAACTTCTATTTTTGCAAGCTGCAACTTGCTGAGAGCACCGACTCTCTGTTTTCTATAGCACCCACTAGAAGGAAGCACCAACCCCTTGGTTTCTCTAGCACCAACTAGAAGGAAGCACCAAATCCCTGGTTTCTCTGGCACCATCTAGAAGGAAACACCAACTCCCTGTGTTCAAGCACCCACTTGAACCTTTGAGGACACCAGTCCTCCCTAGCACCTCCCAACCACCCTGAATAATAAATTCTTCGTTACTGAAACTTATTATAGTGATATAACATTATTCAATGGCTTACCAGCCCGATTGTTGTTATGTTACACTGCTCTACCCTGCCTGCATCAGTGTCTTCTGCATGCCCCTTGCACTTTCTGTTCTTCTACCTTTTATACTCTCTGCACCATATCCCTTCAATGCAACCTTCCTCTACTGTGCATTTCTACTCCTGCGCTCTGCCTCCTTGCTCACACTTGAATCCTCCTGCACAGTGACTCCCCTTCTCGCTGCTTTCTTTTTCATTCTTATATGTCTCTTTTTTTCTTTGTGCATCCAATCTTTGCAATGCCTCTGCATTCTCACTCCGTGCCAAATTCCTCCACAACTTGAGTGCTCTGTCTGATCATCATCATGACTCTTCAACTTCTCTGGTCATTTTCCAATCGTTCAACATCACTGTATGTTGTACTGAGATTCCTCAGCCTCTCTGGCAGTTTGACACTCTTTGTCTTCTCTATGATAGTCGATCTCACCTTCTCTGTTTCAATTACAGGCCTCAATGCCCATCCAGCTGTCAATCTCCTTCATGAACATCTTCATCCCTCTTGAAGATTCCCAGAGGCTCTTCTCCTTCTTTGTCAATCATCCCCAAGTGTCTTCGAGTCCTCTGGCTGAAACCATCAGTGGTTTCTGGCAGTTATACTATGTTGTGCTACAATAGCCCTCTGATCTTGTTCAAATTCACCTGCACCGTTGGATTGATTCCATGGGATCTTTCATTCATTTTGGCATTTCGGCATTTGGCAATTCTGCATTTGTGTGACCATGTGTCTCAACATCCCCAGTCACGATCCCTGAAAATGAGCTTGGTTGCTCTAGCTCTTTCCTCCATCTCTCTCTGATGTGACCAAGGGCTGTGACCACAGCCTTATGCATAAGGCGCTTTCACGATTTCACATTTCATGAGTCTGGATATGAGGAATCTCGACTCTCTAAGTCGTGATCCCCGATACCCCGAAATGGTGTGGGATCAACAGTCCCGATCAACACTTGATCTGACGGTTTAGATCATTTTTCAATTTCACATATCACGATTTCGACATTGCTGTGGTGAATGTTCTTGTCACTTCCAAATCTCGATCCATAAAACTTTGTAAAGAAGTCGTATTAACGGTCCAGATCACATCTTTATCTGACGGTTGCAATTATGTCACGATTTCGCATATCGCGATATCGGGCAATATTCTTTGACATATTCAACACTCAATCCTCAAAACCCTGAAAGGGACTTGGATCAATGGTCCAGAATCTATCTTGATTCAATGGCTACGATTAAGTTGCGATTTTCCATATCGCAAAATCAGGATTCCTGTGGATGATATTACTTGAGATCTCCAACTCTCGATCTGCTAAACTCCGACATGGACTGGAATCAACAGTCTAGATTCAACCTTAATCTGATGGCTAAGATTAAATCACGATTTCAGATATCGTGATTTCGAGAGGTTAGGGAACATCGTTCCTTTGACTCTCCAGTCAGCGAACTGACGATCTATCCCCACGTGTCCTACCTGAAGATGGACGGTCCTCCTTCTTTTGAGATTTTGTGAGCCCTCTACTCCTTGCACTTTAAAGAATGTGCAGGTTCTCCTCGATCCAACGGTGGTTGGACCCTGCGCTCGGATCTAATGCCCGAGATCTATCCTCCATATCTGTGCACTCGTCTTGTCTACATTGAGATCTGACGATCATAGGGAATTCAAGATGGGATCCAACGATCATCGACGCTTCTCCTCCAAGCTTTACACATCCTTCTTACTTGGGAGAATTTCTAAGTGTCAAAGTCCTCGACCTTTGATTCGCCTGTGATCCTAAGTACTCTATCTCCCTTGAGCTTTAGCCATGAGTTAACCTCATCCATGGTGCACACCTACTCACTACATTCGACTCTGCGCTAATTCCTCCTAAGCTTACATTGTTCCTGTTTTTCCATCGATGCACACTCTGATCCTGCCATCAATGACAAGCGCATACTACCTATAAAGCATGCCAACCATCCTCTGCAACATCTTCGCAAACTGCTTCTGATGCTTTTCTGTTACATTCTTCCTATACTCATGCCATCTTCACTGTTTTACTTGCCATCAATGACAAGCATACGCTACCTGTTAAACATTTGCCAACAGTATGTACCCTACATAAAGGATGAAAAGGTAAAAGTGAAATGATTTATTAGTGGGTTACCTTAGTCCTACTAGGACAAGATTTAATTTGATGAGCCAAAGACCTTAGGAGATATTATCTAGAAGGGAAGGTATTGTGATGAACAATTCAAGATTTGGACAGAACCTCACGAGGACTAGAAGAAGAAGAGTAGTTCGGGATTCAAGAAGAAGGGGTTTAAATCCTCAATATTTAAGAACTATGGGAAGGGCTCTATGATGAGCCTTCCTACTAGAAGTTTGTATCATTAGGATTTCCCCTCCCATAGTGGAAACAAAACTTTTGGAGGAACCCCAGGAAAGACTGATAACCCAAAGAGAGAACCCTTGAAATGTTGGGGTTGTGGAGAATAACATGTGTTGAGGGAATTTCCACATATAAGAAAGAACAATAGGAGAGTTTAAAACCTTCGATAAGATACCATAGTTCATGATGTGGCTAGGAGCATGCCACAAATTTATGCAACCTTTGATAATAAACAAGCTGACCACCAAGCTTCAGTGGTGGAGATGGAAGGTATGATCGCCAACCATCTAGTTTCTATTTTAATTGACCTTTGTTCTAATTTGATTTATGTGGCCCCTTAGACTATTGATAAGTGTAAAATGAAACTAGTTAGATATGTTAAGCCATGGTTGGTACAACTAGCCACTGGAACCAAAAGAAAAATAGCAGAGGTCATACCATATTGCTAATTCATTATGGATGTATTTCCCACTCAAGGGACCCTTAACATACTTCCCCTAGGATATTATGACCTGTTGATTGGTATGGACTGGTTAGACACCTATAAAACCAATTTGGACTATTACCATAAGACTTTGGAATGTGAAAATGAATAAGGGAGAAAAATAACCCTCCAAGGGATTCAGAACCATGTCTCAGTGAGATGAATATCAACCCTTCAAATGAAAAAGTATTGTAGAAAGGGATGTCCTCTATATGAAATACAGAAGTTGGAATCTATTTAGAATGACAAACCAAACCTTGATAGCGACCCCATATTAAGAGAGTATAAAGTAGTGTTTCTAGAATAGGTGCCTGGTCTACCTACGAGAAGAGACATTGACTTCTCGATAGAACTTGCACCAGGAGCAGTGTCAGTGTATAGAATGCCCTATAGAATGAGTACACTAGGGTTAGTTGAGTTCAAGATACAACTAAAGGAGATGATGGAAAAAGGATACATCCATCCCAACGTGTCTCCATGGGGATAACCAACCTTGTTCTTGAAAAAATAAAGATGGCACACTTCGAATGTGCATAGACTATAGACAACTCAGCAAGACAACCATAAAGAACAAGTATCCCTTACCAAGGATCGATGAATTGTTTGACCAATTAAGGGATGCTTCCATTTTATCAAATATTGACTTAAGGTATGGATACCATCAAGTACAAATCAAGTATTAAGACATCCACAAAACAACCTTCAGGACAAGATATGGTCACTATGAATTTGTGGTCGTGCCATTTGGATTAACCAATTCCCCCGCCAATTTTATGTGCTTGATGAATAATGTACTCAAAAAATTCCTAGATAGATTTGTATTGGTTTTTATTGATGATATCCTAATCTAATCCAAGAAAAAAGAGGAGCATGAAGAACATATTAAACTAGTTCTTCAAGTACTAAGAGAGCATCAACTCTATGCTAATCTTATCAAGTGTGACTTTTTCCAGAAGCAAGTCCATTACTTAGGCCATGTTATTTCTGAAGAAGGAGTGGTAGTATACCTTGAAAAAATAATATCTATCATGGAATGGCCTACCCCAAAGGATGTATCTGATATCAGATCCTTTACAGGATTAGCAGGATACTATAGAAGGTTCATAAAAGGATTTTTCAAGATTGGTTGTCCAATCACTGCCCTTCAGAAAAAGGGGGTTAAATTCACTTGGACCTCAGAACGTGAATAAAGATTTCAAGAAATGAAATACCTTCTAACCCATGCACCTGTGCTGGATATTGTAGACCCTAATAATGACTTCCTTGTGTGTACATATGCCTGTAAGGAAGGACTCTGATGAGTCCTTATGAAAGAAGGATGTGTAATTTGCTACGAATCCATAAAATTGAATGAGCACAAAATCAATTATGTGACCCATGATCTATAGTTGGCTTCCATAGTGAACTCTTTAAAAATGTGGAGGCATTACCTCCTGGGTAGGATATTTGTACTTATGATAGACCATTGTGGGTTGAGGCACCTTTTTGATAAACCAAAACTCAATTCTAGACAAGCAAGGTGGATGGATCTCCTTAGTGAGTTTGATTTAGAAATCAAACACATAAAAGGAAAGGAAAATAGGGTGGTATATTCCCTTAGTAGAAGTGTGAAAATGATTCACCTGGCAATGGTGAGCACCTGTGAAACAAATGTCAGGGAGAGAGTTAGGAATGCACCAGAAAGAGATGCATTTTTCAAGATTGTGACATCATACCTATAGCAAGATCCCACATGGGTAAAGTATGAAGACTATCATATGCTTGATGAAGGCTTGTTGAACTACATAAAAAGATTGTATATTCCAAGTTTTGATGACTTGAAGAGGTTCATAATGGATGAAATACACAAGAGACCATATACTAGTCATCCGGGTTATCATAAAATGATCACGACCACTGGGAAAAAATTCTATTGGCCTAGATTGAAGAAGGACATAGCTGACTATCTAGCTAAGTGTTTAGAATTCCAACAAGTTAAGGCAGAACGCCGACACCCAACAGGGTTGTTACAACCTCTTCCAATTCTAGAATGTAAATGGGAAACCATCTCCGTGGATTTCATCACTGGATTACTGAAATCGACCAAGAAGAATGATGCCATCTTGGTAGTGGTGGACTCCCAAGGCGTTCAAGACATGCAACCATGTATATCTCAAAGTTAGGCCCAGGAAGAGTTCCTTGAGAATGGGACCTTGTGACAAGATGGAACCCCGGTATTGTGCACCCTTTGAAATCTTAGATAGAGTGGGACCTGTAACCTATAGGCTAGCACTCCCTCCCACAGTGAAGGCACATAATGTTTTCCATGTTTCATTATTGAAGAAATATGTACATGATTCCAATCATATAATTGACTAGTCTATAATTCAAGAGGAGTCGGAGGGAGAATTCTTGCCAAAACCTCAATGCATACTAGACAGGAAGGAAACATCACTTAGTAACTGAACCATTACAAAGGTCAAGGTGCAGTGGAAACACTTTGGCCCAGATGAGGCTATGTGGGAAATTGACGATTCCATGAGATCGACATATACATTTTTTCTTACTTCTATATGTACTTAGAACTTTAACATATAGAACATCGAGGACAATGTTCCTTTAAGGGGGAGGGAACTGTAACACCCTGTTTCCCCTAGTTTGTAAATATAACTATATTGGCTAAGAGACTATGGCGAACTTGATATGTGTGAATGTTTGAATTGATGAACCTTTGTATAAAAGGTTAATGAATGAAATTTATGTTATTAATAGAAAATGGATAAGTGTTGCATAACAACTGAAAGGGGGGTTTGCCAAGATAGACCACAGATGCTATGAAAGATATGGTTAGGGGAACCAAGAATGGGTGAGATAACCTCCACCAAACCAGTACCTTACTATATTTAATTTCTCAGTATTAGAACAACCATATGACCCATGAATGAATTACAGTTAGGTTGGTAGGTGGGAAGAACTCCTCAAGAGTCAATGAGGGGATGGGATAGAGAGCCCATCTGTAAGGATTTTAGACCTGACAATGGAATCAGAATTTGGGCCACACACAATCTTGTTGAGGAAGGAAAGAAAGGAAGGTGTGGTGGGAAGAGGAATACTTGCGATGAGAGCATATATGAGAGACTAAGATATCGAGTTTGAGGAAGAACTGAGAAACGAGCATGTTTTGATTGCAGGAAGTGGCTAGTAGGGTTATGATACAAGATGATAAATGAGGCTAGTGAGGGATTCAGGAATTAATCAGGAATACCTCCTTGCTTGGTATAGAGAAAACTCGTTGCCAATATCCTATGGGAGGAGGAGAGTAACCTCCATTCCTAACTATCGCTGAGATGGGAGGAGGAGAGTAATATCCATCCCTAACTGTCACTGAGCCATATCAAAGGATTATCTCTCAGAGCATCATGGTATAGCTCGAGGGTGGATAGTGGTAAATCCACTTAGAGTGATTGAGCCTATGGTTGGGTGGAAACAAACACCCCTTTCAGCAGTCACATCATGTCTTCTGGTTCTGATAAGTGTTTTCATACTTTGTGCATTGAAATGGGATAATGGATGAATGCATGTATTCATATATCTATAAATGGTTTCTGTATTGAATGGTCAAGCTATGTGTATGCATTTGTTTTCTTGTGAACTTATGATTCTGATTGATCATCCATATGCCCCAACTTATCCTTTGAGGTGTCATGGGACATAAACTAGTAGGACGAATGAGATAGAAAGTATCAAGTCAATCTAGATCTGTCTGTATAAAGAGGATATCTTCCTCAGATTCCTTGTTGTGTGACCAGGATATCATTCCCAAGTCCTTAACAACTTCATGATGAAGAGATTCGTGTTTAACTCATGAGATTTTAGAAGGACCTATATGACCAACACCTAGGGACCCTAGGATAATCCTAAGGGAGCTAATTCCTTATGGCTTCAGATCTTCAAAAGTCCGTGACTTCGGAGCATTTTCATCCCTTTTAGTCACAAATTGGTCGAAGGAGACCGAGAGTTACGGTTACCTATAAGGTTGACTGGTGTTGGGAGGTTTCCCTAGTGGTTAGATTAACCTATCTTACCAACTAAGCTAGGATCCAACTCCCCATCGTGAAGTAGTTGTTGGATCTACACCAAGAAAACTTCAGTGAAGTCCCACTTCGGGAGAATGGAAATGCCATAGCGTCAAACCCCACTGAACACCGAAGTTACAAAGTAAGGAGAACCGTATATTTGGGAGATTGTTAGAAGAATCACCTACCATCTGATCATTCAAGAAAAGGGACCCGCACATGTTACTTTGACGAAGTCCAGATTCGAAAGAATGGAGTGGCAGTAAATCCAAAACCCCCAAAGGTTGGAGCCATGAAGTGACTGAGACTGTAGATATAGGGATCCTTCAGGTTCTTTCCTAGCCATTGGATTTACGATGTATTCATCCCAATGGAGACCCCTTCGAGAGGACAACAGTGTTGTAATGTCAAAAACCCTGAAGGATGGGATCACGAAGTAATGTATACCATGGATCTAAGGATCCTTCAGGACCCCTCTCAGCCGTAGATATACAAGGGACACATGGTGCTAGATCCTTTAGTCCAAATACTGGGCACTTTAGGGGATTTGAGGTGGGGTGATTCAATAAGCTCTAGAGCCCGAAATGACGAGATTCATGTATCAAAGGAATTTTTGGAACTCTTCCTAACCGTAAAATCTAGGCTGCGTTCAGCTCGATGCTAACCAACTCTGAGGGAAAGGAAGAGTTTACATCACAAAAATTCTGAACGCCAAGTCCTTGAAGTAAGAAGAGTCATGGATATATGGATCTACATGGTTGGATCCCAACAGGGAGATATGAAGGATGTTAGAAGGTTGTCAGCCTAGTGTGACAGGGAAAGACGACATCACCAGGGTGACATGGACCCACTGCATGGCCAAATCCCCGAAGCGATGAAGTTATGGAAACCATTGATTCAAGGACACATTAGATCCCTTTCTGATCATTGGATCTACCCCAAGGTCAATTTGAAGTTGACTACTACGGGAGGAAGACAAATTTTACAACATGAAACCCCTGAACATTGAAGTTATGATGTAGCAGAGGTCATCGATCCAAAGGTTACGTGGACCTACCTTAGCTGCGAGATCGAAGGACATGAAGGACGAGCAGTCTGGAGTGACATGGAACAGTGACATCACCCAGGGTGACATGGACCCAAGTTTGACATGCCACTTGTCATCCATATTCATGCATATCACATACCCTATAGACCCATTGGAATGTGACACATGTCACCCCTAGCCCCTTACATGTGTTAACCCCCGGTACGAGCCCACCAAGCCAAAATGGTTGGTGAAGTGACCGAAACTCTAGGACATCGAACTTTGGAAGATTTGGGGTGTACTATTGTAGAGAGACCAAAAGGCCTAAAGGTTGGAGACATGTGATAAGCTTACGAGACTTCAAGAGGTTTCATGCATAGATAGTAAATAGGATTTCAATGTCAAAGCATCAAATTCCTCTACAACCAATATATTAGAAAGGGGTTGAGTCCGTCACTAGTTAGTAGGAGGATTTTATAAAGAGGAAAATGAAATTATGATGCCCCAACCCTTAAAAGAGAATTTAGGGGTCTGTTCTATTACACCCCATACCATATATCGTCTAAACTAATCAGAAAGGGAGATTCATTAGGAAAATAATCTTCTGCCACATTTTTTGTATCAATGGAGGGAATGTCATATATTAAATCAACAAAGACCAACGATTTATTTGACTTGGATTTTCCAAAGCCCTAGAGAATCACAATAAAATTGGATTATTTTCCCCCTAGAAATTGTCTTGTAATAATACATTGCATAGGGTTGCAATCATAAATAATCATGGTCTTGCGCAATAAAATATTGTGACAAAAACACTGGACAACTTGAACTGTTTCCCAGGCCAATTTCTCCACATGCGTGTATTTGATTTCGGTGGACGGAAGACTCCGAACCAAATAGTAAATGACATTCTTTCAAATCATCCTCTTGGGCTAGAACCATAGCGATGGTGTGATTCAAAGAAGGAAGATATAGGAAGTAATCTTGACTGTAATCCGGGGGACATAATAGTGGTGTGCAGGTTAATGAAATTTTCAAAGTGTCAAACACTTTGTTATTGGTGTTGTCCCACACAAAATCATGACCCTTATTAAGAATTCGAGTGAAACCTTTTGGAATTTTGACGTAATTAGGAATGCATCACCATATAAATTTCACCATCCCTTACAAACTTTGGAGTTGGCATAAGGTAGAATGAGGAGGAAAATTGATGATTGCTTCAACCTTCAGTGAATAAACTCTGATCCCATGCATAGAAACAATAAAGCATAGAAGTCTCCCTGACTCAACACAAAAAATACATTTATGAGGATTTAATCATATACGGTAATACTGACACCAGAGGAAAATAGCTCGTAAGTGTGCCAAGTGTTCGTGATGACGCATGGAATGCACCAGAAAATCATCAAGATATGGTTGCATAATATGCTTGATATCGTGAAAAGTGTAAAACATAGATCTTTGAAAAGTCACGCAAGCATTCTTGAGACTGAAGGGGATTTTGTGATACGCAAATGTACCCCAAGGACAAATAAAGTTGGTTTTGTGTTGATCCGCGCGTAATATATTTTTTTGATTAATGCCGGAAAAACCATCCATCGGAGAGAAGATTTCACTTCTGATGCAGTAATTGACGATATGGTTGATGAAAGGGGTTGGATAGTAATTATTAGGGAAAGCCCTATTAATATCCCTATAATCAATGAACACACATATCATTCCTTGTTTATTCATTACTGAGACAAGATTGGAAATCCAATCAGTCAGTGCTACATCGTATATAAAACCAACTTTAAGAAGTTTTTCGACTTCAATCTTGATCGCGGTGGATTTTCATGGATGAACTGGGAGAAGTCATTATCGAACATGCTTAGCGTTAGGATATTTCTTGATCTCATGTATAATGATATCTGGGTCAATTTCAGGCATTTCTTCATAACTCCAATCAAATACATCATGAAATTCTTGGAAAAGGGCCTTGTAAGTTTGAATCTCATCTGGAGAACACGAGGAACCTATGTGAATATTTTCCAAGTTTTCTTTCATGCAAAACATCACGTGTTGGTTCGAAAACTGGAGGGAGATTAATGACAGTTGACAAATTCAAAATTCATTTGTAACTCTCTATAGTCTCAGGTTCAAGGAAGAGGATATAACGATGATGTCCATCATCCCATGGTGTGAACTCCATAGACATAACTGCCATGATCATTTCATCAGTTTGAAAAATCGTATTAAATCGATCAGGAGATGTATCAAAGAAAGAATGAGAAGAAGGAGAGGCCGATTAAATAGAGTGATAAGCCAATTCGATCGGATTCATTGGCATTTGGTCACCAAAACGATGACATTCTTCCGAGCTAGGTACTATCCAAGGGTCATATGACTCAAGGGTTTCTCCAACACTAGTTGAAATCATATTGATACAAGTGATGAGAGAAGGAACATTGGGCAGTGGAATGGGGAGTGTTCCCATTAACTATGAATCCTTCAAAAGACCCATGCCAAGACCTACGTAACTGGGAGGTGCTTTTCCTATGAAAGGAACATTACTAGTGCATGAATCATAACTAAAAAAGGAGAGTTGGTCTACTATAACAACTTTACCTTGGTGAGGGAAACGTATCACATGGAAGAGAGTAGATACAACTACTTTCATAGCATCAATCTAGCTACGGACAAGTAAGAGTTTGTAATTGAGAGGTGCATCGAACACTTCGACCTCAATAGTAACCGATTTTCCTTCTAACACAATAGAGAACTTAGGAAGTACACCATAAGGTTTATTCCATGTACGATTACAATATTTTAACGTGTTATGTGACTTAGTAAGGGTAGGAGAGCCAATATCCTTCCAACAAGTGACAAACATTATGCAAGTCGAAGCCCCTTCATCAACAACTATTCGACAAATATTCTTTGTTTCCAAAATTACTTGTATTTCAAAAGCTAATTGTTGAGGGATCCTTGGGATGTAATATTCCAAGTCAAATATTATCAAATTCGTATCAGTGGGATTGATTCCACCAATATCCTTTAACAATGACTTTTTTTGAGTAGGAAAACTTTGAAGGACTTTGAGGGCCGACATTGCAGATGGTGCCTATGCTAGATATTCTACAATATTGTAGTTTTGAGCTGCATGTACAAGTGGGTTGAATGAAGACTTACAGATGATGCCTTTGGGAGGTGGTTATATTACTGTATCAGGATTAGGTCAACCTTCTCTTTAGAAGGATAATAATATTTGGTTCAAGTAGCGACTGCAACGCCATCTTTCTTGGAAGTAGTACACATAAGCACATAAGAACTAGTAGAGGGAGAAGGTTGGTCATGAATAACCAATTGGGCCTGTTGTTGAGAAAGAAAAGGTTGTGACAAAATGATAGGTGTAGGAGGAGTCCCAGTTCCCTGGAGGAATCAAGTAACATCTACATGTCTCACAAAATATTTTTTGTAATGGTCCTTGCTACAAATAAGAAAAGGGTAACGAGGTTTTCCCATTTCTTGATCACCAACAGTTTGAGTTTTCAATTTATCTTATTGTTTATTATTACTTTTATCCTTCTTATTATTACCCTTCCCTTTCTTTTTATCTTGAGATTTTCCTATGGTCATAGACTGTACCGTATTGACCTCAGAGGTTGTACCGAGAGAGGCAATAGGAGGAGTAACATTTTGTACATTGGTAGGAGTAGATTTGGGATTGGAAGGATTAGTCTGCTTTGTCTGAGTCTCTATATGAAAAGTGACAATCACACCGTCAGTAGCATGAGATGCTACTAGAAGCGTTGGGGGTGTTGGGGTTGGATTCATAGATGGGTGAGGAGCATCAGGGATCAAGTCATACAATGTACCCATTTGAGAATAAAAAAGATCCAAATATTGGGCATGACTAATTGCCTGTTCTTTAGTGACTACAACCCACATGGAAACATCACGAGATATAGGAACAATGACTGATTTTGTGAACCACTCAGCCAATAATTGATCAGTAAGAGGAACTTGTATTAATCGCCGTCTCCTCCTCCACTCATGAATATGATCTGAGATGTGGGTAGAAGAGGATTGTTTAAATGAATTAAAAATTTCCATTACTATCTCATACCATATTGGTAGTTTGTAATGTGTCAGGAAATCCATGGATAAGGTATTGAAATCACCGAATAAACCTCTCGACAATTTGATGTACCATTTGGTTGTTGAACCCGTAAGAGTACGTTGGAAAATACGTAGTCATATGGATTCATCCATCAATGAGTTGGGTGAAAACCAAAGATGAAAAGTCATGACATGATTGTTTGGATATTCTTTCAGTCAACCATCAAAATTTGAAATGTCTAACAGTAATTTGGTAGGTATAACCAGCCAAAACGGAGAATGAAAGATAGGATCATTCAAAATTCTAGGCAAATCTGGTAAATCCAGAGTAGATAAATATGAAAATTGTATATTAACTTGAGTAAATTGATAAATTTGGGGAGGTGATCTTGTAGGTATACCAGTAGGACCATAAGGCATTTGAAAAAGTGGATTAGAGTTATATGGTCCAGTTAAATTTGGCAGAGGAATATTTTGAGGCAAGTAACCAACATTAATGGGTTGATTTGGTATATCGACTTGGAAAGGAACATTAGATTAAAAGGCTTGACCCTAGGTATGGTTTACAGTTCCTGGAAATGGCTACCTAGGATAAGAAGGGACAATTTTATCCATTACCCCTCCTAATGAGTTTGCTAGAGTAGCTTTCCCCCCAGGTAGTTGTTGATTTCCTTGAAAAGGAAAATTCCAAGGTTGGGCTTCTGATCCAGGCATAGATTGTCGTCCTCTAACATATGGTTGTTCTCCAACATGGGGTTGTCCTCCAACATGGGGTTTCCCCCCAGTTTATTATCCTCCAAAAGGAAATTCAAAACCAGAAGTAACAATACAACTTTCTCCTCCATGCATATTTGACCCTGTAGGAGGAATTGGGTTACTTGGTCCAAGAAGATTATATCCTCCAGGTGGTGTAGGAAGACTAGGTCCTACAGGTGGTACATGAAGACTAGGTCCTCCATGTGGTACAGGAAGGCTAGGTCCTCTAGGTGGTATAGGAAGACTAGGTCCCCCAGGTGGTACGGGAAGACTAGGTCCTCCAAGTGTTGCAAGAATATTAAGTCCTCTAGGTGGTACAGGAAGACTAGGTCCTCCATTTTCTATAGGAATACTAGGTCCTCCATGAGGTATAGGAAGACTAGGTTCTCTAGGTGGACCCTAGGTAGAGTTAGTAATAAGACCACTGAGAGAATTATACCCAAGTGGAAGTGACAGATTTGGTCTAGATGGAAGTGGTGTTCCAATAGGATCTTTATTTGTTACCAAACTTCCGACAGGAAAAGATGCAACTTGTGGAACTGTTGTAGGGCTAGTGAACTGGATAGGAAGAATAAAATGTGTACCAACTAACACCTGGTATGAAACGATAGAAATATTACTTGTCGTGTTAGTAAAATGATTTGGAGGCACATTATAAGAAATAGAGGTAACATGCACATGCAGTGATGTAGGTTTATTTTGACTCATACCCAATCTATCAAAAATATCATGCACAAAAGGATTTCTCCACAAGGGATGGATTGGGGTTAAACTGGGATGAAAAATCCCAGAAGTTTGAACAAGGGTTCTAAATCCTTCACTAGGAATGGGTTGTTCATCCATGTTGGATTCTGCGAAAGGTCATGAAGGTAGTCTAGTATAGTCTTCAACAATAGTGTCTCCTGAAGAGTTTACTCTGAAAAAATAGGATCTTAGGGACCAGTCAATAGTGGGTTCACATGAAGTGATGAGCCTCGTAAACTTGTAGATGGTACTCCCAAATATTCGATCAATGGAGTAGAGATCTTGATTTCAGAGGATTCGTCTTTGTTGACAACTCTTTTAGGAAAAGGACCCTCTGGTGAATTAGAAGAAAAGGGTGCATATTCTTCTGGAGGTAACCCTTGAATCCTACATGAATGGAGAGGTCCAATGTTATCCTCCCGAAAAATAAAATAAAAAATATATGGACAACTAGAGAAAACAAACAACATTCACTAATAAAATATAGATAACAAACATACAAACAAAACTTCTTATATCGAAATCACTAGTTGGTGATGAAATCCAACATTACAATATCAAGACAAAAAGGGGTTGGTATAAAGCGGGTGGAAACGTTACATTGACGGCCTGCTTAACAAACTTACACCTTGGTGCAAGCTCCCACAAATAATCGTGGGTATACCCTCCAAGGAGAACAAGTGATTTTAGCCAACATCAAGTAAAGGTAACATGAATACTTTCCCCTTCACAGTCACCTCAAGTAAAGACCCTACAAATGTAGGATACTAAGCTTACCAATTACGAAAATGATTCCTTGGGAAACAATCGATAGTCTGATATACGTGCAAGGGTAGGGTAATTGAGCCCAAAATATCCTCAAGAAGGCCCACACAAGTTTTTATTCTCAAGTGACCCCTAATAATATGCACAATCACTACACTAGGACCAACAAAGCAGGGTTAGTTACTCTGTTGGCCTTAATGTGACCTCGTGATTGACCCTTGTGTTAGAAGGGGTTTCTAGGACAAAATGCAACAAGTGGATTTAACTCTCCCCAATCACAAGATTTTATTCTTTGTTTTGATTCTTTGGAGAGTATTCCTCACAACCTATTCCAAAGATCTATGTCTTATCTAATGTTGGTGTACAAGAGACCTAGAAAATAAAATTTACTAGATAAATTTTAAAATTACGCTTAATTTTAATGGTTTTTGTTTCACTCAAAAAAGGAAGTGGAGATGAAACCAATGAAGTGCTTGACCTTGACTCAAAAATATGCAAAGAGAGATGAGATGCAAATATTTTTGTTCGATGACCTCTAATTACATAAAAGAGAAGGTTTTATTTTTACCAAATAACAACAAGTTGCAAGATATTAATTCCTTTAAACTTTGAACAATCCTGATATCAAACAAACAAAGAAATAAAATTTTCCAATTTCTCTTTTAAACAAAAACTAGAATGCAAAAATGTTTCTTTGTGAATACTACGAAAGAAAGATATTTTTTCAATTCTTTTTCTTCTTAATAAAATGAGAGATATGAACAAGGAGAAAGAAAAATATTTTCAAAAAAATGAATGCATTCACAACACAATTTCCAAACTTAATTCACAATACAACCAAAACTGCAAAAGTAAGAAAACTTGTATGTTTAATTAATGAAATCAAAGTTCATTTTCTAATCAACAAAAATAAAAAAATGCAAGAAAAATCATTGTTGGCACAGGGGCAGACCCAGGATTCAATGCTACAACAACGCACCAACAAAAACCCTAACTATCGGCCCTTTCAGCAACACCTGTGAAGCAGATGAACTCTCACCCGAGGTAGAGGCAAGGGTGGTTGTAGGACTCAGGTGTCTGCAACCTTAGCTAGGACACATATCTGTGATTGTAATACTTAACAGAGCACTTAACACCGATAGTTCATCAATATTCAACCACTATCTAATTCACAGATAAAATAGAGAATCGCATCATTCATCCATATATGATGTATCTAATAACTTATCGTAGAGAAGTAGGTTAGATCTAATAGATTCAGGTACTAAGAACATTCATATAAGTTAGATCTAACATCCATATACATTATTAGCACAAAGAATAAACAAATCTATCTATCTATATCAAAGCACTTACCAAGTAAAGACATAAACACATCAACACATTGCACAAATTAGAGTAACACAACATATACGTGGTTCACCCCCACCCTGGGGCTACACCCACCAACTCTTCTTCTTTATTAGCTTCGTTAATAGGCTACATGAACAGATCCTCAGAACCTTACTCTGCATAGGATGGGAGATCTGCGCAACTCGCTAGATCCTCCTTCCCCGAGTAGATCTAAGAATGCATCCTTTCATAGTGTCTTACAATGACTTGCACTGAGCTCTACAAGTCTCACATAGTATGCACAGAGCACTTACAATCTTGATCACACTGATCCAACTTTAGCACTTAGCTATTCCTTATGACCTCTCTCATTACATTGCCTAGTCTTCTATATATACTTTACAAAATAGGCCTAAACATGGGTAAACCCATGGTCCGACATCCTGTACCCATTACATAATCCCAAATCCCAAAAAGCACCCAAAAAATGGACGAGATCCTGTGATCACTACTTCGTCTTGTGCTCCTCCTTCGACAGGCTGTCGAAGTCCAAAAATAGGTCAAACTTGACCAAGGATCTCCCAAAACTTGGTCAAGGGACAACGGACCCCCAACACTCACCTGTGACTCATCCCGAGTCACTCTGATCTGGATAATTCTTCTTCAAAATCCTTGAGCATAGCTCAAGCTTCTTTGACTTGTTGTTGTTCCTTAGCCTCATTTTCAGCGTACTCTTGGATGACTGCACTGTTGACAGGTCCCTTCAGGTGTTTTTCAGTTGTAGTGACAACCTACTCCAGTTCTGCTCCTCTTCTACCTCTGTGAACAATTGGTAAGCCTTATCTTGTACAGGTTGGAGCCTCTGAGTTACTTCCATAACTATGCTCTGGATAGTGTGGATTTGTTGCTGGGCAGTGTGTTGCTCCTAGGATCGCTTCATTATTTCCACAGCTGATAGGGGATTCAACTACATTAGTATCGTTTCAGCTTGATACTTTGCCTCTTAGAGCTGTGACTCCAGTGCCTTCAGTTTTCGATTCTTAGTGAGTTTATCATAGGTTTGGGCACTACGATTAGTGAGTTTCTTACATTCCATAGCAAGTAATTTTATTCTCTCAACTACGCTTCGAGCAGTTGCTTCTCTTTGATCCCTTACATCCTGTGGGGTCTCGGGCACTACGTGGAAATCTAAGTCTATTATGCGTTGTTGTAGATGTTGGATAACTTCTGTGAGATTCTCTACTTGCTGCGTGACTCGATCCTCTACCTTTATTTCTACAAGAAGTGCTCTGTTGACTGCTTATTTCACTTCGAGTTTCTCTGTGAGCAACTGTTCTTTTCCTTGTCATAACTGTGCTTTTTCTTCATCAAATGTTTCTTGGAGAGAAATATTTTCTTGTTCTACAGCTCGACGCTACTCTACAAGTTCTCCTTGCACTTGTGTCAAAGCCTGGCTGGCTTGTTCTCTTTCTTCTTGTGCTCGTCGAAGGCGAGCTTCGACTGTCTCAGCTAGTTGGGAGAGATGGGTTGGGTCATCTCCCAACTCTGGTTCTCCCGATGGCAGGGGTGCAATGGAGACTGCACGACTGGATTGAAGGGCCTGTTTCACCCCTCAGAGTTCGACTTCAATCCTATCATAAATTTCTCCTGCTTCTCTCCTTGTTTCTCTACTATCTCCAGTGAAGCATCATTCAGGGCTGCTATGATGAAGTCAAATTCATCGAAGGTGAGGATAGTCTGCATCTTGGTCATCGAGGCTTTTGATTTCTTCCAGGAAGAAGGTTTTGGGGGGGAAGCCTTCCTCTTATTCAAAGGGTCAACCTCGTCTCTAGGCAGTGTTACTTTGCCTAGTCTCTGTTCATTCTCTACTTCGTCACCACCCCCTCGGTCAGATGACATGGAAGCAATCTTCATGGAGGTGCTACTTAAGTTTTGGACCTTCTCAGTTTTCTTCTGTCTACTGGTTCCGGGTGTATTATATTCTTTATGAGTGTCCTATGGGTTGTCAATATCATATATCTCTACGTGGTTGGTGGGGATAAGGAGGTCAATGGACCATTCCTTGGTGATCTCCTCAAGGTCTTCTTTTGTAAGTTTGTAATATGACTAGAGCTTCTCTTGATGTTCATCTTCTCGCACTCTAATGTATATAAAGTGTCGATCTGCATTGAACTTCATTAGTGGTTAGAGCCTTTGTAGGGTGTTCGGAGTCATGCGAGGATCGACTTTTATGCCTCGCTTTAGCTGGAGGTAGTATGTATGAAACAAGACGTTTGACTGCCACTGTTTCTTCATATTAGTTGAATACCACAGGATAACGAACTTCACGGCAAGCATTTCAAATGGCTTTATGTTGAGGAAGGTCGCTCTTTCCAGCATCTCCCAGGAAAAAAATGCAATGAGGAACATGATCCAACTAAAATGAAATTCATAACCCTAATCCTATGCTTCTCGACAATCTAGTTCCAACTGGTTAACTAGGTACTTTGCCCAGTTCATCTGTAGGCCTTCCACTCACTTCCCTGTGAGGTCAACAACAAATTTGGTGACCTGTGTAGGTTGGTTCTTCCTTACTAACTTTCCAGCTATCAGTTGACATGTGAGGAACACTGCACCACTCTGTATGGAAGCTACCTTTTAGCCTCTTGTTCCCTTCTCAAAATCGCCATATGTATCCTTGATCTTCTATGCAAGTGCGTGATCTGCGGCTTTTCCTAGATAAAATTCCTACGGGTCAGATCCTTGCATACTTAGTTTTGTGATCCTGTGGATCAGCGTTGGATCAACTGTAATGTGGTGGTCTAGCCATAATTAGCCACCATGGTAACATGATAGTAGTAGCTTGACACCGGTGTTGACTTCCTGGTGTCTCCCGAAGTGTGGGATCTTCATGACATTCAGTAGGGTAGATTGCGTGAGGTTCATCGTCCATGACTGAGGGATAATATTCGAGTTCTTCCCTTTAGTTATGGTTAGGTACTTGTATGGGGTTAGAATACCATACAACTCTTGATCTCCGAGGTTGAAGTCGCTAAACTTCAACGATGTGATCTTGTCCTACTCTGTTCGAACTGCGCGTATCCCCTTCGGGAGGTACGCAGTGACCATAGTGTACTCAAAGTCTCTTGGCACACTATCATGATTCACCATGCCAACAAGAGGAGGGATGTAATCGAGTAATATGGATGGAATCAACTTCATGTTTTCTAGGTCGTCTTTATGCTTGGTTCTCTTCTCTACTGATGGTCGAGATGGCCCTGACCCGTGAGAAGTCAATGAAGAGGCTTGCAGGCCTCTTTTCGATGATGTGAGTACATCTGTATACATCGACATGATTCATTCAGTCATGAGGTCGATCAAAACTTCTTTGACAACTCTCTCTGTAGTGCTAAACTCGTCTGACATACATGCTCGGGGTTGGAAATCTTCAAGTTAGAGGAGTAACTTATACACTGCAATAGGATATAATGCAATAGCGTAATGATCACTGTATAAAATCAACAAGTCTGTGGGCTCAAATTCACTATTAGAAAATGTGTTCTCGGTGCATGGCATGACTAGATAAATAGATAACTTGGAAATGAATTGCATGAAATGATCGAGAATCCTTCATTAACTCTATTCTGTTCATTATGGTGTGGTCCAACAGTTTTGTGGTGAACCATAAATGCCTTTCTACCCTTTCATAGGGTTGGCCGAATGATTATATTGGTCCCAACGACTATATTGCTTCGCCATGGAGAAGTGCCATGTGACGTTGTTCTGTTATTATGGTGAAGCTTCAATTTTGCATATTTTCTTTCTGCAAAGTTCCCTCTGGAACCTTATATAACTTGTCGATCTTATCTCTCTTCTTACTTAGTTTTCTTTCTTTCTTTCCAGAGATCTTCATCTCGGTATGCCTTTTTCCATTCTGATTCTTATCTTTTTTTTGCATAGTTACTTTGCGCTGTTGAGATTCTTTCCTAAAATTGGAGGGTGATACTTCTTTTTTATCTAGAATAGTGATCCAGGTGGATATCGGTGGCCACCCACCTTTTCCAAATGGCTCAAAACAGTTTTATGGCCATTTTGGCAATTTGCTATTTTTAGCAGGTTTTAACTTCCGGGGCCATTTTGAGGGTCCAAATGAAGGTTTTTTGAGATATAGGTTCTCAATGATAGCCAAAGGCATGATTGAGCCCCCAAAATGAATCTCCTCAACAATACCTTTCCAACGAGCTATCACACACCTAAAACGGAGATCGTATGCAAAAGTTACGACCCCGGGAAGTTGATGTACTCACTTACCCAAACAGGGCCCA
>JASDQU011506305.1:0-11861 GCA_032191745.1 Picea mariana | reverse complement strand
ATACCACCGGAAATGACATGACAAGAACTATCCATATAGGATATTTTCCCTGACAAATTTACTTTCCTTCATCTCATTATTCCATAATTAAGCATGGGTTCTCTTACTCCACAAAGCGTCTTCCCATGAGGGCTTTCACCATAAGGGGACCACTTTGGGGTTCATCCATATTTACTTCTTATCAACCATGACAAAACAATAATGAGTCATATTTACATCAAACACTATTGGGTACATTACCCAAAACTTTTTGCTATGGGTCTTTCTTCAAGGGTTGACATCAAAGACAACCAACCTTAATCAACACTTTCTATCATGACACTCACCTGTGTTTCCTCATTCAGAATACATTCAATGTCTAAGTCTCGTATTCTTGCTTCAATGCATTCTTTTTCTTTGAATATTTCTGATAAACTGACATGCCGGTGGTCATTCAGGGTTTCTTTTATCTGTAGCAATACTTTCTCTGATTCTTTCTGGGGTTCTACCATTTTTGGATCTTCCTTAGGGTTTTCTTGTCTCATGTTCATTCCTTCAAGCTTAGCAATCATTCTAGGGAAATCCAATACTTCATGGTTCATAGCTTTGAAACAAAGACAACTAAGTCTTCTTGTAGGGCATTCCTTAGCAATATGTCTCGGTCTTCTACAACTGTAACATAGGGTTAATCCTCTCTTTCTTTTAAATGATCCCCAACCTTTCCTGTGCTGTGTGCTAGAATCATGGTAGCTTACCTGCAAACATTTCTTTCTAGCATCCTGCATCCACTTGTTAGTCCAAACATTATTTCTATGCATAGGTATAACATATATTTCACTATTCTTATTAGATCTACGCATATCAAACCTTCTTTCATCTATTAGTTCCCTAGTTTTCAAGCTAGGATAGAATCTATCAAACATACCTAGATCCATACTTTAGAAACAAAAATTTCCACTTATCTTACTTCTACAGAGCACAAAGCTTTAAGATCTAGAACTTTTCACTATTCTTAGATTTATCAGAGCGCATAGCTTGCAGATATTACCTCTTTTAATCAAGAATTCTCACTTTTACATTTCTCAAAGCACAAATCTTTCAGATCTTACCTCTTTTCTTCCGATCAGACTTATTTTCTTCAACACAGAGATTCTTAAACTAAGTAGAGTACTGCGCACTAGAGTGATAGATATACGCACAAATATTTCAAAGTTTTAGGAAGGATATTTGCACAAAGCTTCTTCTTCCTTAGTTCCCAACAATCATAGTTTTAGGTCCCAACAATAGAACAATTTATTGGCATAGGGGAAGACCCAGGTTTTAATACTACAAAAACACACCAACAAAGCCCTAACTATCGACCCTTTCGACAACAACTATGAAGCAGATGAAGTCTCACCCGAGGTAGAGGCAGGGGTGGTTGCAGAACTCAGGTGTCTGCAACCTCAACTGGGACATAGATCTATGATTGTAATACTTAACAAAGCACTTAGCCCCGACAGTTCATCAATATTCAAACACTATCTACTTCACATATAAAACAAAGCATTGCATCATTCATCCAGATCTAATGTATCTAATCACTTATCATAGAGAAGTAGGTTATATCTAATAGATTCAGGCACTAAGCACATTCATAAAAGTCAGATCTAACATCCATATACATCATTAGCACAAAGCATAAACATATCTATCTATCTATATCAAAGCATTTAACAAGTAAAGACATAAACACATCAATACATTGCACAAAGCAAAGCAACACAACATATATGTGGTTCACCCCCACCTTGGGGCTATGTCCACCAACTCTTCTTCTTTATTAGCTTCTTTAATAGGTTACATTCACAGAGCCTCAAAACCTTACTCCACATAGGATAAGAGATCTGTTCAACTTGCTAGATCCTCCTTCCCTGAGTAGATATAAGCACACAGCCTTCCATGGCCTCTTACAATGAATTGCACTTAGCTCTACAAGTCTCACATAGTATGCATAGAGCACTTACAATATTGATCACACAGATCCAACTTTAGCACTTAGCTACTCCTTATGACCTCTCTCATTGCATCGCCTACTATTCTATATATACTTTACAAAATAGGCCTAAACATGGGTAAACCCATGGGCTGACATCCTGTACCCATTACATAATCCAAAATCCCAAAAAGGACCCAAAAAGGGGCTGAGATCACGCGAACTCTACTTCGTCTTGTGCTCCTCCTTTGAAAGGATGGCGAAGTCCAAAAATAGGTCAAGCTTGACCAAGGATCTCCCAAATCTTGGTCAAGGGACAACAATCATTAATAAATTGACTACCAAGTACTCAAGGATGAAACCTAGAGATTATATCCTTGCAGCAACAAGTGAAAGATAGATCTTGAAGCTTATGATAAAGACTTTCAAAACTTGAAAAATGATCAAGATCAACTAAAAATTTTAAACCAAGCTGTGAACAATCATCCAATAGAGCCAAAAATTCACCCTAGGCAATTATAAAGAATATGGGAAAATAAAACGACTATCACCTAAAATTTTCTCACAATCATCATAGGTCATAGTGTGACACAATGTGTATTTTAGGTATCGTCTCAGTCAAAAGAAAGACATGGTGCGGTGATGTCACATTGTTTCTTACAGTAGGGTGCGTTGAAGATTGAAACTTAGGAAAAATTAAAAAGATGACAGGGTTTTTTTTTTTTGAGTGAACTTTTAGGACCTCAGAGTCAACTTGGATCACCCAGTGACTTAGAGAATGAAAAATCAACAAAAACAGGCAAGACAAAATAAAGAAAGAAAAAAATACCCTAAGAGGGCGTTCCCTAGTATGGTTGCCAATTTTTTTATCAGACAAATCGACAAGTGCTGACACAAACTAATATCCCTAACTTCAACAAGAAATTAGAACAAAACATGACATAATACAAACTTTTCCTTATGTTTCCATTGTAATGTATACTAGCTTGATGAGGGATAAACAACATACCATTTAAACATTGTTTGATCCTTTCTAGAATCATCCTTGCTCCATCTCAGGGCTTATGGGATGTTGAACCTGCTGAGAGACACAAACCAAAAAAGAGAAAGAAATGATATATATTCTAGTGGAACCTATGCATAAGATCAAGGAGTTATGCAATAAAAATAGAGACACTTTTATAGGAAAGAAATGTATTATTGTATTATATTGATGAAAGTGGATAATACAACATTTTCCTTGATGTTTCAAGGTCCCTTCCTATGTCCCTTTGCCTCAACACACACACTTCTTGCTCCAATTCTTTTCATGAAGACCACACACAACCTGACTTGGAAAGCTAAAGCAAAGTTATCACAAGCACAATATTCAGCAGAACTCTTGACACAAAATATAGCCTCCTTTTCTCATGAGATATCCCTCCTTATATAGAGTGAAGGGGAATGGATTAAGTTTTTAGGATGATCCACTAAATCAGTAAAATGGGTGATATCCAAACTAATCAGAGGCCACCTCATGATTTCAAATATTATATTATAGAACCTTTGAGAAATTTGTCATTTTTCCTTTGTACAAATATCATCGCACCCTTAATACTGAGAAATCTACGACAATGTCACAAGACACTGAGGTGAAACCTACGTCAATCCTAGATCGTAGCACCCTTAACACTGAGAAAGGTGCGATGATCCTTATTTACAAGGTTTTTCACTAAGGAAAAGGAAATTCCATCTCTCTTGGAAAGTTTTATTTCTTAAAAATTCTTCAGGGAATAGGGAAATTGATATTTCATCTAATAGGGGATACACATACTATTAGTGGTCATGAGGGTTAATAAAATAATGTGTAACAGATACCATAGTCCCACTTCCACCAACTCACTAGAACCCATGCAACTAGACATCCCAGGGAACCTTGGGAACCTCATAGATCTTATCCTATTAGTTATTGTCACACCAAGCCAGTCAAATATTTGAGTTATTACCACTTCATTCACTCTTCCCTCTAAGGAGATCCAACAATAAAAAATGTTAGAACTCACCCAGTTCCCACACATCCCACTCCTGGTTTCTCAGTCTCCAAGATCAAATATCCTCATTGAGGTTTCACAGGTTTGGAATGAGACCCCAGAATTTCCACTCACAACAAGGAAAACAAATCAACAAGAGATGGAGTCTCAAGCACCACATGAGACTCATTCAAGATAGAGAACAACATATTTGAAAGAGTAGTTAGAGCCAGTACTCCAAGATCTAAAAAAGTCCTCAGAAATGTTACAGCTCTGCCTGGCACAGATTGAAGTTATCCCTTTACTTTTGATGTCCCTAAAGAAACAACTGGCCCAATAGTTGCAAGGACCACCCACGGGAGAAGAATAACTTGAGACACCCTCATAACGGTCCATGGCCAATGGGATTCCTTTTCAAAGTAGACTCATGTTGGAATCTACTGTCACATCCAGTTAGCTAGTTTAGTTTCCAACACCGTATCTAGTAGGCTTGATGAGAGCCTCTACTGATCACTTGGAGCAATAAATTCAACAAGACAAAAACAAGTCGAATTATGGAGACATGAAGGGATGATGGAACAAAAAAAAAAGGATTCATGAGAAATATTTAAAAATCTATGCTGAGTAGAAAATGGAGGAAATGAAGGAAAACTTAACAGAGGTTTCGCCGAATTTCAATAAATAAACACCTCAGCTGCCAAAATACAACGTAAATATAAAGCTAGAGAAACAGATTGAATTAGTCCAAGCATCATGGGAGGTGATGGAAGATCGAGTAGAGTATATCCAAGAGAAGTTGGATGGAATGAATTTGAATTCCAAGGAACATCCCAGAGAACTCCAACAACAACTAGAAAGGGTTTGCTTGGAAGGAAATGATGCCACAGACATGCTACATAAGAAGACCATTGAGTGCATTGCCATTTTCAAGGAATTCAATGATTTGATGGGTGTGATAACTCAGTGTATCCAAGCATTGGATGAATTACGCATGAAAATCCGTACCCTTAATGAAGAATTTTCCAAAGAACATGATCCTCTATAACAACAAGAAAAATTTGATGAGATCCAACAAGCCGACAACACTTTGAATTCCCTATTTGAAGCCCAAAGAGTGGCCAGAAAGGAACTAAGAGACTTTTGGCCAATAGTCGAAACTTCCTACCTCCATATGCCCCAGGTGGATACACTATCAAATTCCAAATAGAATTCTCTTATCAAATAAAATCCAAAGGAGTTAAACACCAACACAACTCAATAGTTTGTAGCAGAAGCCTCATTTCTTTACACGAAGTGACAAGACAAAATTGAACATTTTCAGGAGAATAAGAACAAAGCCCTGGAACTAGTGCCAGAGTTGGGACCTTCATTTGAAGAATCCAAGGAAGAAAAATATTGAGTCAGGGATGGAAGTAAGCCAGAATAAGAAACCATAGCCATAGAAGAAACATAGGCCAAATCAGAGACCACAAAAGAATCAAATACTTGACTCGGGGAGATTCAAGTATTGTGGTCGGGGCCTATTGGACCCTTCATTTCGATGAATAAAATTTTCACAAGCTACCACAGAGTCAAACAACCAAGAAAAGGAAGGAAAATAAGGATGAGTGAAAGAGCATGCAAAAGAAAGGTGTTGGAATAGAAAATGGTTGGAGGCCAACATACAATTAGTTTTGGGAGGCGAAGTCGAAAAAAAATCAAGAGGAGAAGAGAGCTCATGGGTTCTTGATCAATAAGAAACGATTTTATTTTAATCAGGTTGGGTAAGGAGAGTTGAAAAGTAAGAACTAGCTTTTGAGCCAAATGAAGAATGTAAGGAGAGCTATTCTTGTATTACTGTAGAGGTAGTAAGGATAAGGGACTAGAGATAATATGACCTGGTCTAGTATTGTTTTAAGATGTACTTGTTGGTCCTCTCTAGTATGAATTTGTATATGACTAATATAAGTTGCGCATTTTTTTTGAGTAAGGACTTTGTTATAATAGAATAGTGATGGAGATAAAATTTGAAAGAAGACCCTTGCCTGTGATTATTTTTGTGTCCATAGAATGTTATTATGTTCTGTCGATTATACATGATGCTTCTTTATTTCTTTATGATGTTTTTCACAACTTTGTTCTTTAGTATTGGGTTATGAGGTGTTAAATACTTTGATATGGTTAATCCATCATACACACAAATGGTAGTAATCTTGATAACTTGTAGATCTGAATAATAATTCTTCTTACCCTTCCCTAATGCTCATGTCTCGGTCGTTCTTTGGGTGAGACTTCTCCCCTTTCAGGAAGATTAAAATGTGAGTGCAATAGACCACATCGGTACCCTTTTGTTGGTAACTTGGTCCGGACAACTTTTCACCAACATCACTCATCCACATGTGACTGTGCACCAGAAACATCAACCTTATTAGATGTTGGACTTTCACATTCTCACTTCACTACTCCTCAACTACTTCCAATCTAGGAAGGATCTATGATTGCTATGGATCTAGATGGTATATCGAGGTTTTTTTTCCCATGAAACCTTTGTATAGATTTTAAATCCTATTTCTACCAGCAAACAGAACAAGACTCAATCTATTCTCATTCTAACTTCCATTGATCCAATTTACCAACTCAACCAGTTCGTAATCACAATTGGTACATCGATCTCTTTGAAGATCGATTTGATCAATATAGTTTTAGCAAGGGTCACTCCCACAATTTGGTTAAAACCTTCATAACACTTGTGGCCTCAAGTATTCAACATAGGAATATTAATAAAAGGATACATTCATTTCCACACTAACACAGAAAACCCAATAACACAAGAGTTCTATTCATGAAATTCTATACATGAACTTATACACGACCTTTTCTCCATAGGCCTGATATACAATCAATTGGTCTGTACTCATCCTGTAGGCCACACTTGGCCTCTTACACACCTCTAACTCTATATCGAAAAACACATCTACCCTATTCCCATAGGCTTACAAATCATAAAGGAAAATGTTTAAACTGTTCAACCAATTTCATACCCTAAACACTCTCTAAATTCTTCGATAATCTCTATGATCTCTTAGATCCACGATATCCTCAATAATCCCTAGGTTCTAGGTCTCTATTCCTTCACAATATTCTTAACCAATGAAGATACAATTACAAATAAACTCAACTCAATAAACCCTATCTCATATGAGATTTCTAGAACTCAATTGACATAGAAATTACAATCATTCATGATTAGGGAACCCACTCCCTTAGTAAATGTCAATACCCCTAGGTCCAATCAACAATTTTGATATTAGAGGTGAAATACTCCTACATCAGACTCCCAAGATATAAAATACTCATGATATCCTAATCATGAGTCTTCATTTGCTGAAGTCCTTCTGGATCCCAAATCCTATGTTGTTTCCCACTTACTTTACTATCATGTTATTTTTTGCAACCTTCTAGGATCCCATACTTTACTGTGTTGTTGTGCAACACATATTCTTCCTTTAGTAAGATTTAATTACATGTTATTCTTCTTATTCTTCTTCTTTTGGTATTTCCTCTTGAAAATAGTCATTAATTGCTTCCACAATTCTTCAATGTTCAGTCTTGTCCTCTGCTGGTACACACCACTACTGCAATTCTACTACAAATTTCTACAAAAAAAATTGTATTGCTTCTTCTATCTCTTTTTCTTCATTCTCTTGTTTTTTATCAACTTCTTGAGAACACTTCTCACTAAACTTATGAAAAAAATACCGCATACCCTTAAGTTGCATCCTCAATCTACAATACTTTTCAAACAAATTTTGTTCTTGGAATTTATTAAAATGAAATATTTTCTGCAAACAATTTATACCTTTTCTATGATCATGAACTAATGATCATAGACACCATCCTCATATGCTATCATTTCTCCCCTGCAAATCTCCATACTTGCATCATTGTAGCCTTGCATATCTCTTTCCAATATTCCATATACTTCATCATCTAAAGTATCTCCAAGCCAACAATTTGGCCTCTTTGCATCTCCATCATCTACATCCTTTGAACATGCATGACTTTGTCATTCACAATTTTCAAGAGATGATGTTGTCCCTTCCTTTGATATGACAAAATTCAAAATATGTCTTGCTATCATGCCTTCATAAGGCAATTCCGCCTTCATTACAACTTCAAGTGGTTATCTATCTCCATGACCTGTAAGTCCTACAAACATACACACATCATTAGTTTTAAAAACATGAGACTTATCAGTCCCCTTAGATTCCTCTAGAATATTATCCTTATTCAAGTTCTCCATGAGGTCTGCAATATGAACCTCAACTTCCTCTCTAAGTATCAATCCCTTCTCTGGTTCATAATAGTGAATTGTTAGTCCTATCCCCAAGAAATTTTTATACACATCTTCTCTGAATTCCTCTTCTATGATCTAAGCCTTCAACATGTGCTTTTTATTCCTTGCAATAAAATGATAAATAGGACATATAGCCTTCATATTTCCCACTTTCCTATAGTAGCTCCATAATTATACTGAGTCTCTCCTTCAACTCAATAAATTCTCTATCAAATTTCTCTTGAATTATAGTCCTTTCAACTGATTTGGCATCCCCCTTACTATGGTTGTGGATTCTTCTTGAACTTATAACATTAACATTGGTAGTCATTTTGATCTCCCTTCTTTATGAACTTCTCCTAGTCCACTGTGGGTTGCATCAAGCCTCTGTAGAAAGTATCCTCGACCTTCTACCTAATACCTCACCAAGATTCCTCTGAGCTATGGCCTTTTGGAATTATAGCTCCTCTCCAATGGAACCTTCTGAGCATTAGGAAATGATGAACACTTCCATGCTAAAACTAGAAGAAGAGAGGAAGAAATATTTAATCAAGAAAGTAAATGACAAAGAAAACAAACAGTACACAAATATTTTACCATAGAAACCCAAACCGAGGAAACCATCATTTCTTGAGCATTCTTCTCTCTTGTTGTCTTATTCCTTCAGAATAAAAGTTTACGTTTGTAACGTTGGTCCACACCTAACACAATCGAAATCATAACATTTTTCTTACATAATAAAAACCCTGTAGCCAATTCGACTTACATCTACATGACCAACAACCTATATGATTATTGATTCTTCGAGATTATCCATTCATCATCATTTACAACATTAAAACACTCCTTATTTATAGGTTTTACAGTAGGAAAAACCCTAAAGAAAAGGTGCCCAAAAATGGTTACAAATTCATGCAAATCATTTTCTACAAATCCCACGAATCTCAGGATTCTATTATAGTCGAATAACACATCATATTACCAGTGGACTTCCAATTGGACTTCATTTGGTCTTTGGTCAATTTCCACACGCACGCCTGTAGACCTCTTGTCAGTTGACCTGTTTGACTTACTGTCGATGTATTCTTCCTTCGACTTCGAATTTCCTCAGTTGAACCACCTCAAACTTTGACTTCGACTTTACTCGGTTGAACCAACTCGAACTTCAACTTCGACCATCAATAGATGCACCTTGACTAGACTTTCAATGCAAATAATATAACAACCCAAAATTATCCCACTTGTTGTTTTTTTTGTTGAAACTAAGATATTTTGAACTCTTATTCACATAACCAAGAGAGTAATTCCCATTGCCTCTCTACACCAAGATAACTTCACAACACTCACAAACTTGTTCAAAGAGTCTGCTATGTTTTCCAACGTGTCTAATTTATCCTAGTATCACCTTGTTTCTTTCCACCATGTCTCTCATGAAATGGTATTATACATAAATGTGCTTAGTCTTAGAATGATAAGTATGGTTATTTGTTAGAAATATTACACTTTGAATGTCACAATTTATCTTCACAATTCTCTGCTCAAACCCAATTCCTGAACACAACCTTTGCAGTCATACTAATTCCTTGCTTCAATGAGTGGATACGATGTATTTAGCTTTGGTTGTTGACATGGATACGACCACCTATTTCTTACTCATCCAGATGATTTCTCCACCAAACATTTTGAACACATATCCACTAGTCAACTTGCATCGATCCATATCTCCATCCCAATCGATGTCAACAAAGCCATGTACACTTAATTCACTGTGACCTCCAGGTTTTTCTTGGTAGAATATAGAATAATATTATGTTCCACACAAATAAATGAGTACTCTTTTGACAGTTGTCGAGTGCTCCTTCCCAGGTGTTGACATGTATCTACTCAACACTCCCACTACATGTGAAATGTCTGATTGAGTGTATACCATCACATACATTATACTACCTACAACACTTGCATAGGAAACATGTGCCATGTCCTCTATTTCCTCCTCTTTCTTTGGACATTGTTCAAAATTTATCCTTTCTCCCACAGGAATTGGCACCTTCACATTTTTGCAATCCATCATGTTGAAACATTTCAAAATTTTTTCAATATTCTTCATATGGTTCAACCAGAGATTTCTAGCTACTTGATCTCTCTTAATCTCCCTTCCCAGAATGAAGTTCATTGCACCAATATCCTTCAAGTTGAATTTAAAGGATAAATTCTTCTTCACCTCCTTTATTGTGTTCATGATGTTTCCAATCAACAAGATGTTGTCAACATAAAATGCTACATTTATGAAATGACTACCTTCTTCTTTGGAATATATGAAGTGATCATCTTTTCTTCTCACAAACCCCAAACTAAGGATGTATGTGTCTAACTTTTGGTACCACATCCTCAGTGATTTCTTTAGACCATAAAGGGATCTTTTCAGTTTGCACACCAAATATTTCTTTAGATTTACTACAAATCCTTTAGGATGTTTCATGTAGATTTCCTCTTCTAGGTCCTCATGTAGGAACATTGTCTTCACATCCATCTGTTCTATTTTTGGATCAAATGTTCTAGTCAGATACATTAGTACTCTAATGGAAGTTAATTTTGTGAAAGGGGAAAAAATATCACCGAAGTCGACTCCTTCGACTTGGGATTATTATTTTTCTACCAGACCAACTTTGAATATCTCTACTTGACCTGCAATGTTCATCTTCTTCTTGAATACCCATTTTCTACCAATATGATTTCTTACACTAGTTAATTTGACTAAGTCCCATGTCTCATTCTTATGCAAGGATTCTATCTCTTCGACCATGGTGTCCTTCTAAATTTTTTCCTCTACTGAGTCGATTGACTTGGGCTCATCATCGGTGGCAGTCAATATGAATTTGAAACAAAATTCGGGCAGACTATACCTTTCGACTATTTTTCTTACTCTTTTTGACCTCCTTAAAACTCAGATCATTTTTTCCACCTCTTCTTCTGATTTAATTAAATCATTGAAATCATCTTCTTCATTCCTCAGTTCAAACCACACCTTCTCTGGATTATTCTCATTTTGAACAATTTCTTGAGGCTCAAACTTACTTCTGACTTATTTGAAGACCACATCTCAACTATGTTGGAAGATTGGTTGTTGTCATTGATGTCAACCCTAGTTATGGGTTTTGGACCACAGGATTGATGAAGGTATTTGGACATGAAGTATAATGCACATGCAGATACAACACCCATGGATGGATAGTATACATCATGTTGTTTTCGGTGGTATGTGGCATGTCACATGGATCTTCATGGTTGAGGAGAAATGAATTTTTGAAGATGACAAAGTCAATTGAAGAAGGAAGTACATGTAAGTCCTGAAGATAATTAAAGAAAAGAATTACAAAATAAGAAAGTGTCGGGTCGGACCTAATGTTAAAAGGAAGTGAAATAAATTGTATAAATAAATATCATTATACATTCATTTGATACACAAGTTGAATTTCATAGGAAATCAGAAGTAAAGAAGGTCGGATTTCAAGGGAGGATGAAGTCTTTTGGTGATGTGTTCTAAGGTATGTTATTTTCAGGTCATATTACCATTTTTGCTATA
>JASDQU011506303.1:0-18009 GCA_032191745.1 Picea mariana | reverse complement strand
TATGTGATCAATGAATCATACAATAAAACACAACAAGCTTTATAGGAAAGAATCATATTACTGTATCATATTAAATGTGAAAGAGAGATTACAACCATGGCCTTGATGTCGTAAGGTCCCTTCCAACTGTCCATCGTTCCCCACACACTTTCACTTCAAGAATTCTGAGAGCACAGATCTGATAATATTCACAATCTATCTTGACAAAGGCAAAACTCAAAACCACTCTAACCAAGCCAATAATTCCAAGCCAAATCCAACTTAGCCCTTCTCCATGAGAGCTCCTCTCCTTTTATAATCTGAAGAGGATAAGGTGAGGAGGTTAGGATGATCCCACTAAATCATGAAAGCAAGTAATATCCAAACCATTCGGATGCCACCTCACAATGGAAGTTTCTCCTTCTAGAAGATTCAAGAAAACGCTCGTTTTTCCCACATGTAAGTATTGTCGCACCCTGCCTATAGAGCAGATTGTGAACTCCTCGTGACCTAGCTATGATGTAGCCTGTGAGAATAAAGCATTCTCACACCCTAGCTATAGTGCAACATGCGAAAATAATCTTTAATAGGGTTTTCATAAAGGAAAATGCAACTTATTTTCTCAGGAAAAGTTCTTCTCCCTTCTTTCTTCAAAAACTTAGGCCACTAACCCCTCTGAAGACTACAGACAAGTTTACATCATTAACAGTCATAGGGATGATGAAAATAATGTGTAACAGTTACCCTTTCTTGAATTTGTTGGATGGCCTTAGTGAGCTTCATCACTTGAGCCTCAACTTCCTTATGTTCCTCTTGTGCCACACCTGGCACAGAGTAAAGTGTTATTCTCACCACTTCCTTGACTGTAGTATTCTATGCAAGAAGTTGGTCCTTTTCCTTCTGTATCTTCACTTTGTCTTCCTCGAGCATCGCTCGAAACTCCTCCCTCTTGTTCTCATAAGCAGTTGCACAGTACCGCGCAACTCATAGTTTCTCCAAGATCTCCTCTCTTTCTTTCTTCAGGGCTTCTATAGCCTATTCCTTCTCTTCTTGGACTCGTTGAATCTGAGCCTCTATTGCATATGCCAATCTTCAAAGTTGGGTTTGTTCATCACCCAAATCTCTAGTCTCTGATAAGGAAGGCGCAGTGGATACTGCCCGGACTGAGCGAATATCTTCCTGTATCTCCTTCAGCTCCTTCTCAAACTTCTCGTACATATATTCATGCTTTGCTCCATATATCTGTATGAGGTCTTTGGACATGTCCTCTATCACTCCAAGGACTAGACCAATATCATCCTCTATGAGCGTAGCCTCTAGCTGGGGCTTACTAGCGCGGTTCTTCTTTCTTGCTAAAGGTTTCTGTGAAGAAACGTTCCTCTTCTTTGATGTTTCTGTCTAGGAAGGGGAGTCCTTCAGCTGTGTAACCTTACCTTCTCCTTGATTTTCTCCTTATTCCCCTCCTCCTTCTTGATTTACTTCATCTCCTCCTCCTCCTCTGGGTGAGTTAGGTCTACTTTCTTCTGATGCACTGTCCTCCTCATCAGTTTCTATGTTTTAAACTTCCTCCTTTTTCTTCTTATTCTTCACACTGGTCTGTCTGAAATGCTTGGCCTGGGTGATCAAGGGGCTTCCTATGATGTCAGGGTTGGAGAGTTCTGCATCATCAACGAGTACAAGGAACTCTGTCATCCATTCCTTGGTGATCTCCTCCATATCTTCATCAGTCAGCTTATAGTAGTACTGCAGTTTCTCCTTGCTCTCATCCCTGGATGCAGTGATATAAATGAAATGTCAATCTGCGTAGAACTTAGCTAACAGTCTGTACTGGTGCAATGTTCATGCAGTCATGCATGGGAACGACTCAATAGAAACCTTCAGCTACCGATAGTAGGCATGGAACACTGCATTCGAATTCCACTGCTTTGACATGTCATTCGTGTACCATAGGGTGGAGAGCTTTGCGATCAATGGCTACCAAGATTCAATCTTCGGGAAGGAAGCTCCTTCCAACATTTTCCAAGCTACAAATGCGATCAGTGCAAGCAACCAGTTGAAATGGAACTCATATCCTTGGTCTTGCGCTTCACGACAGTCTTTCTTGAACTCATTGACGAGGTAGCTCACCCAATTCATTTGCATCCCCTCCATGCATTTCCTTGCGAGGTCCACCAAGAACTCGGTGACCTTCCTAGGGTGGTTCTTTCTGATGGGTTTTCCAGCTATGAGCTGACAATCTAGGCACACTGCACCATCCTAGATGGAGGCTACCTTGTAGCCTCGCGTTCCCTTCTCAACTTCGTCATATGCCTACTTAATGCGCTGTGGCAGGGAGTGATCTGAGGTATTCCCTGGGTAGAACTACTAAGGATCGGATCCTTGCATGCTCAGTCCTATGATCAGGTGGATCAGTGTTGGATCCACAGTGATTCTTCTATTGAGCCACATATATCCTCCATGATATCACGAAAAGAGGATTTTAATGCAAGCGTTAACCTCCTGATGTTAGCCAAAGTGTGGGATATTCATCACGTTGATTATCATGGACTGTGTGAGCTCCTTTATATAAGTCTTGGAGACAATGCAAGGCTTCTTCCCAGTCATATTCATTAAATATCCATGAGGTGTGAGAATCGCGTAGTTTTTTCTATTACCAAGGTTGAAATCGTTGTTCTTCAATGCTAGGATCTGTCCCAAATGGATTCCTTCTATGCGTATCCCCTTCAGGATGTACATGGTGATCAATGTATACTCGAAGTCCCATGGAATGTAGTCACGGTTAACCATGCCAGCCAAAGGTGGAATGTAATCAGGTAAGATCGACGGGATCTGCTTCATGTTAGTCAGATCGTAGTGATTCTTACTTTGCTTCTCAGTACCAGGGTTAGTATGGATTGAACATCTTCGAGTTGAGGGGGAATCCTACATTCCCCTAGTCGATGATGCTTGCATTCCCTCAAACATGGATTTATCATCCATAAACTTCTTCAGAACCTCTTCGACAAATTTCTCTAGCTCGGTGCACTCGATCAATATTCTCACTGTTAACAAATAAGTCGAGGTAGTTGAACAGATAGTGGGGTAAGAAACAAATGGTGAGGTATGATAGCATAGCTTGACACACACAATCACTTCTCTATTAACTCAGATAATCACGGGTAGCAAAATGTGGTCCTGACACAACGTTCGACGGGTTAAATAAGAAAACATTGTAACAAATTCCTCCAATGGACAAGAATGCCTCAATCAATGCGAATCTGTTCATTATGGTGCAGTATCAATGTCCCAAACATGGTCTAGTTTCTCATAAATGTGTTTCCTATCCATTCAGAGCATCGCTCTAACAGTTGGGTTTCCTCCAACAGTCATATAGCTTGGCCGGGGCAAAGTCCCATTCTGTGTGGTTCTGTTGTTTTGGAGAGGTTCAGATCCTGCAAGTCTACCTCCTACGAAGTCGTCTCTGTCGCTCCCTGTAGATTTTCCAAATTGGCTTTATTCTCACTGAGATTCCTTTCCTTCTTTCTTGTGATCTGAGTCTCTGGGTTCCTCTTTCCATTCTTATTCTTATCTTCTCTTAACATAGTAGCTTCGCATTGTTGATGAGCTCTCAAAGGGTTCAAAGGTAATACCTCTTTTTTTATTAACTCTAGGGTGGCTACTCTTCTTTCTTGCATGGATGGGTCCTGGAAACCTTCTTGTGTTCTTTCAATCTCAACAACTATTTCTCTTTCGTTCTGTTGCTTCACCTCAACTCCTCGTTCTTCTATTAGTCGATCTATTCTTCTAGCTATGAAATCCCTTAGTTCTTGATTTTTATTTTCTGTAGCTTCTTCCTCTGCTTTCCTTATGATCTGATCCTTCTCGATCCAAGTTGTTCCTAACAAAAGTGGAAAAGGGGCGTTGTTCTCAACAAACCTAATAACTTCAAATTTTTCTTGAGTCGATGTTCCATGGATGATAACAGGTACATTAGTAACTCTGCCACATAGGATTATCATCTTTCCTTTAAACAAGCCTATCCTTCCCAGTGAAGGTACTAAAGTAGGCTTTCCCAAAATTTCCCAAGTGTTTTCTGTCATAATATGCACTTGTGTATCCTCATCCAAGACACATTTTATGTCGAAGTCTCTGATTATTGTGCTTACACGTTATTTTTCTTTCAAGATATCCGGTAAACTGACATCTTTGTGATCATCCATTACTTCTTTTAACCGTACTAACATAGTCTGAGATTTCTCTAATTCTTTTTCTTTATGATTCTCTAACATGCTCTTATTTTCTTGACTCATGTTCATTTGTTCAACTTTAGCAATCATCTTTGGATAGTCTTCAACTTCATGACCAACAACTTTACAATAGAGACAAATAGGACCTGCACCAGGGCATTCCTTAGCAAGATGTCCTGGTCTTCTGTAGTTATAACATAATGTCAATCCTCTTTTTCTCTTATACGTTCCCCAACTTCTATGGTACTGCACACTAGGATCACAGTGTTGGACCTACCATATGAAAAAATTATTTCTAGGTTCCTGCATCCAGTTATTAGTCCAAAAATTATTTCTATGCATAAGAATAACATATCTTTCTCTATTTATATCAAATTTATTTAGATCAACTCTTTCTTCTAACTGTACCCTATCTTTCAGGCTAGGACAGAATCTATCAAACATACCTAGATTCATTCTTTCAAAAAAAAAATCCACGTATCTTACTCCATCTAAAAAAAAGCTTTACCCCTTTCAAGATATTACCTCTTTTCTTTAGATCAGATTTATTTCTTACCACGGAGCTTCACAAGTCAAGTAGATTGTTGCACACTACATCACTAGATCTAAGCACAAAGCTTCTGTTTTCCTTCAATTCCCAGCAATCACAGTTTAAGGTCTCATAAACAAAACCATTTGTTGGCACTGGGGAAGACCCAGGGTTCAACGCTTCAACAACGCACCAAAAAAACCCTAAATACCGGCCCTTTTGGCAACACCTGTGAAGCAGGCAAAGTCTCACCCAAGGTAGAGGTAGGGGGGTTACAGGAATCAAGTGTCTGTAACAAAGCTGGGACACATATCTATGATTATAATTCTTTGCAGAGTACTTAGGAACAATACACATTAATTCATTAACCTTAATCACATCTCAAATCAAACGCTAAGTATAGATCGACGCAGTAACAATCACAAAATATACAACGCACTTAGCATCAAAAGTTAGATATAACACATTCAATATAGGAAAAGCACTAAGCATTCATAGATCTATCTATCATTCATAATAATCAATGCACTAAGAAGATCTACAACATAAACATCATAACACAAAGAAAACCATCAACACATGATATATGTGGTTTACCCCAGTGTAGGGCTACGTCCACCAACTACTTCTTCTTCTTTATTATGCTTCGATCTCTTACATTCATCTTCTCCTATGCACTAAGCCATAGAGCCAAGCTTTGCACCGAACAGGTGATCTGTGCACTACGCATCGGATCCACCTTCCCAAAATTAGGTCAAGGCACAAAGCCAACTTCTCTATTAAGCACAGAGCCTTACATACACGATATGTTGCATAAAGCAACTCATAACTACTTGCCTCTTGCACTTATCTAGACACTACTTCTTGCACTTAGCTACTTCCTACTTACTTAGCTATTTCTACCTTACAATCTTTTCTTATTTATACTTTTACATTCTTTAGAAAAAGTCCTAATCATGGGTAAACCCATGGGCCGACATCCCATAACCCGTTACATAAACCCTAATGAACCCCCTGTTAGGTCCAAAAAACAAGTAAGATCCCATGATCTCAACTTCGCATGGGCAGTCCATCTTCAACCAGCCTGTCGAAGTCCAAAAAGTGGTCAAACCCGACCGATGTTTCCTCAAACTTAGTCGAGGGTCAACATAAAACTTATCCAAACTTTCTCAACCATATTCAACTATGGTCAACATATGAAACATGCTCACCATTATCAAACATTGTCAACCATAGTCAACCATAGCCTTTCATGGGAAACCATACACAACCATACTTAAGAATCATCAAACATGGTTGTACATGGTCAACCATAGTCAACATGGTTAAAAGTGGTCAACCATAGCCAATCAAGGTCACCCATGGCCAACCATAATCAACCATAGTAATACATAGTGAACCATATCCATCCATAGTCATCAATGGTTGACATGGTCTTCCATAATTAACCATGTTCAACCATGGAAAACTATAGTCAACCATGATCAACATGGTCTTCCATAATCAACCATGGTCTACCATGTTCAACCATAGTCAACCATGGCCAACATGGTCTTCCATAGTTGACAATGGTCTACCCCGGTCAACCATACTCAACCATAGTCAACCATGGTCAAGAGGTAAACTATAAATTTATCATTCTCACCCATGGTCAACATGGTATTCCATACTTGACCTTGGGCTATCCTAGTTAGTCATAATCAACCATGGTCAACCATATACAACCATGGAAAACTATAGTCAACCTTGGTTATCCATAGTCAACCATGGCCACCATTGTAAAAAGTTGTGAACGATGGTCAGCCATAGTTGATTATAGCCTTTCATGGGAAACCATAGACAACCATGGTGAAATGTGGTCATATATAGTCTACATGGTCAACCATAGTCAACATGATTAAATATGGTCAAACATAGTCAACCATGGTCATCAAAGGTCAAATCTAGTCAAACATGGTCACCCATGGTCAACCATAGTCAACCATGGTCATACATATTCACCCATGGTCAACATGGTCTTCCATAGTCAACCATGACCTACCATAGTCAACCATACTCAACCCTGGTTAAGGTAAAATATAATTTTATTATAGTCACCCATCGTCAACATGGTCTTCCATAGTTGACCATGATCTACCCTAGTCAACCACACTCAATCATGGTCAACCATAGGTAACCATGGGAAAACATACCCAACCTTACTCAACCATAGTCAACCATGGTCACCGTTATCAAATGTTGTCAATGATAGTCAACTATAGCCTTTCATGCGCAACCATAGACAATCATAGTTAAGCATGGTCAAACATGGTCATACATAGTCGACATGGTCAAACATGGTCAACCATAGTCAAAATTGGTCAAACATATCCAATCATGGTCATCCATGGTCAACCATGGCCATACATAGTCCACCATGTTTAACCATAAGCACTTATGATCAACATGATCTTCCATATTTAATTTTAGTTAACCTTGGTAAAACATAGTCAACTAAACCATGGTCTTCTATAATTAAACATGCTCAACCATTCTCGACATGGTCAAGAGGGTCAACATAGTTAACCATACTCAAACATTGTCAACAATTCTCAACCATAGTCAACCACAGACAACTATAGTCAAACATAGTCAACTATAGTCTTTCACAGTCATCTATACTCAACCATAGTCAACTAAAGTCAACACGGTCAACCAAAATCTATCATGGTCAACTATAGTTAAACATGGACAACCATGGTGAACCATATTCAACCATGTCCAACTATAGTCAACCATATGTCGACCATAATAAACCCTCAACAACCATAACTTGACAAAACTTAACGATAGTCAACCATAGTTGGCCATGGTAAACCTTAGTCAAGATTGGTCAACCGTAGTCAACCATGGTATACTAATCCACCCCACATAAGACAGTGATCAACTAGAACAACCACATCATAAAACTGATTGATATATGTTGGTTGGTGCCATTTTCAACCTTTTCAAACTAATGGTATCGATCGACATATATCAACCACTTTTATAATGTGGTTGTGCTAGTATAATATTATATCTAATACAATGATATTTATGTTTTTAATCTACTTTGACTACTATAATAGAGTTGGTTTTATTATCATATTTTGGTTTTGAATGGGTTGAAAGGGGTTCTTATTATATTTTTATTTTTAATTATATTTTTATAAAATTTACATTAGTAAAACTTATTATTATTATTATTATAATATTTTAGATTTAAGTTTAAATGGGTTGAAAAGGTTTATTATTATATTTTTATTTTTAATATGTTTATATTAAAGTAAAAGTAAAATTGTTGTTATATCATTTATAATTAAAATTGTTAATTATTATTATATTTTATATTTAAATTTTAAAATGATTGATATTATTAAGTTCTAGTTTAATTTTAAAAGAAAAAAGAAGAAGAATTAAGACATAACTTAAACTTCAACTATTTTATAAGGTATAAGGTTGGGATCTAATGTTGATTAGTTTTCCAACCATCATCTTTATTAAGGTTATTTGGTTGCTTCTTAACATGCTAACAACCAAGGCCTTTAAAATCTAAGATAAATTTCATTTAGAGGATGAGAAACTGCATCTTTTGAAGGTTTTTAAAGAAAATAATTATAGTGAACATTCTGGGATCAAGGCCTTTGATAATGATGGTAAAGGACCTAATACAAAATAACACTCTAAAGAACTTTCTAAAGTCTTCTTATCATACATGAGAGGAACTACAAACAAAATTTGAATGGGTTGAATGGGGTTCTTATCATATTTTTATTTTTAATTATATTTTTATAAGGTTTATATTAGTGAAATTTATTATTATGATTAAAATGAATAATATTATTATATTTTAGATTTAAGTTTAAATGGGTTGAAAAGATTTATTATTATATTTTTATTTTTAATTATGTTTAAATTAAAATAAAAGTAAAATTGTTGTTATTGTTTTATAATTTATAATTAAAATTGTCAATTATTATTATACTTTATATTTAAATTTTAAAATTATTGATATTATTAAGTTTCAGTTTAATTTTAAAAGAAAAAAGAAAAAGAATTAAGACATAATCTAAACTTCAACTATTTTAGAAGGTTGGGATCTAATGTTGATTAGTTTTCCAACCATCATCTTTATTAAGGTTATTTGGTTGCTTCTTAACATGCTAACAACCAAAGCCCTTAGAATCTAAGATAAATTGCATTTGGAGGATGAGAAACTCCATCTTTTAAAGGTTTTTAAAGAAAATGGTTATAGTGAACATTGTGGGATCAAGGCCTTTGATAATGTTGGTAAAGGACCCAACACAAAAGAACACTCTAAAGAACTTTCTAAAGTCTTCTTATCCTACATGAAAGGAACTAAAAACAAAATTATAACTGGGGTCTTGAAGAATAAAAACATTAATGTAATTTTCAAACACCTAACAAATATAAAAAACTCCATGAAGTCTATTAATAAACTTATTTATCCCTTAATGTAATTTTCAAACACCTAACAAATATAAAAAACTCCATGAAGTCTATTAATAAACTTATTTATCCCTTCCAAAAAAAATTGTCCGTGCAGTTCCTTGCTCATGTCAAAAAAACATACATCGGTGAAATTAATTGATCCATAAAGGTTATAATCTAAGAACACATTACATATATTAAGATAAATTGTATTTGGAAAAATAGTGGGACAAAATCAAGCACGATATTTTCATTGATGAAGCCAGTGAAGGAAAAGTATTTTATCTTAGGTACAAGAAATGTTTTGAGCATGAAATAAGATAACAATGTTGGATAGGAATAAAAAATAAAAAATAAAGTTTCCCTAAGTTCAAGAAAATTTTGATAAATTGTGATAGTATTCCATACCTTGTTCAAATAAAGAATAATTTTCCGCTTCTTCTTTTGATAAGGTTTGTTCCACAATTAAAAAAAAATTGATAAGGTTTGTTCCACAATTAAAAAAAAATTGCGTGCCATATTTTGTATGAGCTAGCATGCCATATTTGGTATGAGCTAACAAGTGTAGATACAATCAACCTAATTATGAGAGATCATTGAACCTCCTAAATTCATTTGGTATGACCTAACAAGTGTAGATACATTCAACCCATTATGAAAGATCATTGAACCTCCTAAATTCATTTGGCGTGACTCTTGTGTTGACTTTAATATCTCTTACCTCTACAGTATTTGTATCATTTTCAATCCATACACCACATAACCTTACTTTTTTACCATTTCTCTTATCAAGATCACTATTAATCTATCATATTCAATCCATACACCGCATAACCTTACTTTTGTACCAACTTCTATTATCAAGTGCACTATTAATCTATTAAATCTTTTTTTTCTGATGCAAAATATGCTTGGATCTTACCAAATGAGAGGAACTGTACAGGATGATGTTTGATGTTACTAGTAGACGTATTTCTTCTTTTATATATTGAACTTCTTGTCTTTTGTTAGTTGTCTCAATATTGGGGTCAATGTCGTTATTGATGGATTTATGGTTGGTTCATCATAATTCACTTTAGTAAAGCTATATAAGATTATGACTCGTGCACCACTACATAGTGTTGGAATTTGGTATTCACCCATGTTGGTCAAAGACAATGTCATGATAGGAAAATATTTTCACCACCCTTCAATTTACATTCATACCAATTAATAGAGTGTGAATTTTCTCAATAATAAGAATTGAAATTTTTTCTTAATTTACATTCATACCAATTAATAGAGTGTGAAGTTTTTGAAAAATAAGAATTGTATTTTTTTTTAAAAGGATACACTTTATGTAGAAATTTATCATGATCCTCTTCCATGGAGTTAGAAAATATTTGCACTAATATTTTGACAAAATAAAAATATTGTGAATCTTTTAAAATATCTTAGGTTAATAATAACAAATATTTTAAAACTTTAAAAATCAACAACAACCAAAAAAAATCTATGAATCTCTAAAGATAAAGCCTACCAATCTATCTCCAAAAACCACATATATTAAAACAATGAAAAAGTGAATTTTTACTCTTAGGAATCGAATTACAATAACTTATAAGTACACATTGTTACTCATAATGTGGATATAAACCAATCATCTCCCATAAAAACCATACAATTTCAAATCCATAGAATCGAATAAACAAAAATATGTCAATTTCTTTAAGCACAATTTATATAAAAAAATATATTCATATTGAATAAAATCAAGTAGCAAACTCTTATCTGCACAATGTTTCACTTAATATAACATGTTATTAAGATTGGGGATTCCAAAATTTATGTGTACGAACCTTTTATCCTCCACATTACTAAGTGATGGTAAAGAAAATGTTGAGTGTGAGGTAGAGGCCTTTCAATGTAGAAGGTCAATATTTGGCAACATAAGGGGAGAAATGTTTCATCTCTACCCTACACCCTCCTCATTGTTAAGTGATGCCAAGGCCCATGCCTGGTGTCAAGGGAAATAAAGAATAAAATAAAAAGGTGAATATACTAATTTGTTTTCTCCACCCTCTCCATCAAATAAAAATGATTTTGTTTAAGGGGAGAGGACTTCACACCATTGAGTTCATTACATTTGTCACAAATGAGCGGGCCCTTAGGTTTTTAAATCTTAAATAGAAATTTTGTTCTTGAAAATCAAATAACTCATGGATACTTGGGAAATGGGACCCACCTATGGATGGATGCTTGAATGTATGAAAGTCATGTGGAAGACAAAGAAAATATCTCATCTATAGGGTGTTAGTCCTATCGACATAGTTGTACTGCCTTTGACCTCACAAAGTAATATAGGTCATTTAATACAAGATTTCCCTAGTTTTCCTTATGAGGTCCCTAACCCTCATTCATGGTCATACTCTAAAAAATATCTCAAAGGGATCAAACCATGAGGTCCCTAACCCTCATTCACGGTCATACTCTAAAACATATCTCAAAGGGATCAAATGGTTTGATCTTGGTTGTCCTTAGAATAATGAGAGAAGGTAGAAGGGATTCGAGGAAGATAGAATGATGCAAGTTCACTCCACGTAGGACAATTCAATTAGGCACTCAAATGGAGGTGGTGATAGTTTCTTGAACATTTATCATAATAGTTTCTTGGGATGGTTGGACTACTCATGGGAGAGGATAAATATCCGATAAAATGATGCAAGTTCACTCCACATAGGACAATTCAATTAGGCACTCAAATGGAGGTGGTGATAGTTTCTCGAACATTTATCATAATAGTTTCTTGGGATGGTTGGACTACTCATGGGAGAGGATAAATATTTGGGAATTTAATTTCTTATGGGTTCGTATGATTTAGTTTAGAGAAAGTTTGGTCATTTCAAGTGACCAGAGTTATATAGGACTTGTTACATAGAGATAAATGAAGAGACCAAGGCCAACAAAAATTAGGGAGTGTCTAGATTAGTTATTTGGAACATTGATCTACAACATAAGAAAAATTCCATCTTGTAGTCTTTGAATCAATTGGCATAGGATTCCTAATCTACTTTGGCCATACTCATGGCTTAAGGCCCACTAAGTATTTGGTGTGAATTCATTGATTAATGTAATGGACCATATTCATTGAATAAGTCTCACTAATTATTTGGTGTGAATTCATTGATTAATTTAATGGAACATACTCATTGAATAAGGCCCACAAGTTATCCTAATATGATCTTTTTTGGATTAGAAATATATTTTAGAATATAAAATAAATCAATAGAATAATAAACCCTGAAATTTACAGAATACCATTAAGGTAAGGAAACATCATCAATCACTTCTTATAGAAAGAATCACTCAACAAGATATTCTTATTATAACACAAACTATGACATGAAAAATACAATTGCGTTCACGTTTATTTATTATATATTCAGTATTCTTATGAACCTATGCCCACTACCCATCATTATTATAATTATCACCCACCAACAACCCTAGTGGGCCTTATTCAATGCGTATGGCCCATTACATTAAATAATGAATTCACACCAACTAGTTATTGGACCTTATTCCATGAATATTACCACATTACATTAGTTATCCTCCATTGGTATCTCCTTAGGTATAGTATATTCCATCCCCCTTCACCGGTTTTATCCTTGAAACATGATTGTAAGCCATATAATAGGATCTGTGAAACAATGTAGGAAATTGGTACCAAGCATAAGAATCCATCCATCCCAATGATATTCATACATGGATTCCAACTTTTTCTTTGCCACATTGATATCAATTCTCCTTTGATTCTCTGTTATGTTTATATTATTATGATATCCCCATTCACTTATTTTATTCCTCCATGTACCTCTATACTAGGTGGTTTTCTAGTTTCAATTTATAATATATCTAATAATGCTCATACCCTTATCTTGATGAATTGTGTTTCTCATGGTGGTGTGGGTTGAAACATGTATAAATTTTAGCTATTTGTTTTTATTTCATTGACTCTTCACCTTGGTGTTCCTTTAAGTAATGGTGATTTGCAGATTCTTCTTCCCTTTTATGCCCTTCCTAGGCTCTCCTTTAGATCTTTCTATTGGATTATCTTCTACCTAATTCTCGAAATTTACATCATATGTTTCATTGGGTTTTCCAGTTAGTTCCCCTACAATGGCTTATTCATGTGCAATCTTAGGACCTTGTTCTTTAATAAGATAAATATCATGCAATGTGATTTTATTATTCTTGTACCAAATCTTTATAAATTTCATTTTCACATTAATATTAACTATACCCAATGAGTCCATCCAAGAATAATATCCATATGATCATCCATATCTATAGCATCAAAAATTTTAATTCTTAACACATTTAGCCAGGTAATCTTTAAATCCATAAAAAGCTCAACATTCTCACTCTCAACTTGTGTTCTCTAGATATGCTTTGTGGGGATCTACAACATTTTGTCCATGTCAACATTGGTGAAATTATGCTTATTACCATGATTTAAAGAAATAATAACCTTTTCTTTATACAAACATCCACAAATATACAATAGAAAATGTTTAAATGAAAATAAACCCCTAATGCCCTTTCTATCCTTATTCATGAAAATGTATTCATTTATTAGAAAGAAATCAATACACTTTTAATACCGATTTCCAATTCAACAAAACAAAGATTAAAATTTGGATTGAGAAATAGGATTTAAAAAAAAATATGGATATAGCATCCATAATATTTTATTTTAACATCCATAATCTCTTGGGAAATGACATAGCTATTCACACAAATCATCAACCACTCTAGTATTTACACAATAAACCATGTTGTAGAAAACCAAAAATTACAAATGGATGAGAATTTTGTAGCAATTCCATTGTCTAGTAATCAAATACAAAAGAGGTAAAAAATCAAAACTGAAAAAAATTATATTAAAAGCACCCATGCAGAAACTGGCAATTATGGGAATAATATTACAACCTCAATGTTTCACACATGGAGTCTTAGAGAAAAATGTGTGAATGATGTTCATTATAGAGAGTCAATTTAACAATTGAAAGAGAAAATACTAGATTTAGTAAAGGAGTATCATCTCTAAGATTGGATACTTAATTTAGACAAGTTGTCCATCCCATTGGGAAGAAAAAACTAGTTGATTCAATAAGTGCATAATTCAATAATTACTTGACATTTTAGCATTTGCAAAATATTGGATAATTTATCTAGGCTTATTTATTGGCCAAAAATGGAAGAAAAAATTTCTAAATATATTCAAGGTAATGTTATTTGCATCACTAGTAAATCAAACAATAGGAAAGTTGGGTTGTACATGAAATTAATAGTTTCTAAAATACCATGGCAAAGTATCTCTATGGATTTGATTGGAGTTTTTTCCATGACCATGAATATGGCATGATTACATTTTTGTAGTTTGGACTGATTCAACAAAATGTGAGTTCATTCCTTGTAAGAAGATAATTAAGGGTTGTGAAGAAATTGATTTATTTTTCTCTAATTTATTGGTGCATTTTGGATTTCCTCATTCAATTAGGTATGATTGTCATTTAATGTTTTTTTATAATTTTTGGAAAACCTTATGGAAAAAGTGGATATGAAACTAAATCATTATGTAGCCATTCATCCCTGGACCAATGGGAAAATCAACCTGGTTATCACAACTTTGGTGTAGTTGTTTATAGGTTGAAATAGGATACATTTGAATACCTAGGATGAATATTTGGTGCACATTCAACAATATTATAACAATATAGTAAACTATTCTACCTAAAATAACCTTTTGAAACTTGTTATGGTTATTTTCCACTATCACCATTTGATTTTCCTTATAGGAAACATAAGGAGAAGAAGTGAGATATGCATGAGGATCAAGGAAAATTTAAAATATAGGTTCAAAGAAAAATTTAATCTCAAAGTGGATCAACTCAAGAGGAGTCAAGAGAAGTATAAACTTCACTATGACTAGCATAAAATTGATAAAATTGATGTTAAATTGTTTGTTGGAGACAAGGTTTGTATGTCTGGTAGTAGATAGTGGATGAAAGGGGTAGATAAGAAATTTAATTCATCTATATATAAACCATTAAAAAACTCTAAGTAGGTTAGTGGAAATCCATACATAAACAAACTCTATATATAAACAAACTCTACCTCCATACATACATATGTAGTCAATGGTAAATTTTAATAATTTGCAATTGTATGAACCATCCTTGATGGATGGGAAAGGAGAAGAGTAGCTTATACCTACAATTGAAGATTTCTAACCAAATTCACTTGAGAGGTTGGGGGAGCATATTGTGTTTCAAAAGAAGGTATATATTACTCACAAAGGACATAAGGAAATTTGGCATATTGGGCTCAAAGGGTAATATCTTAAGAAATAAAATGGTATGAGAGAAGAAAAATCGAAGAATTTTTTCTTGGACTCTATTTAATTTCCCTTTGGGATACAAATCCTCCCGTTGGATGTGGATGATACAAATGGATCATCAATAATAAATGAAATTTCACATATAGGCTCGAAATGGGTTCTTAGGATATGAAATAAGGATTCAGATAAGACCTTTCAAGGATTAGAATTGTGAAGTATTTTTAATACTATGGGATGTGGAGGAAAGGTAAAATTTTCGTGAGGTAATTCATTTTTCACCCTCACATTATACTCTCCACATCACTAAGTGATAGTGGAGGCAATGTTGAGCATGGAATATAGGTCTTGACAATGTAGAAGGAAGATATTTAGAAGCATAAGGGGAGATGCATTACCTTTCCTCTATCCCCGCTTTATATCACTAACTGATGGTGGAGCTCATTTCCAATGTGAAGGTGGAGATGATAGAAGGAAAACGATTCTTGAGACACCCTTCTACCCTTTGAGCTCCAGATAGAGGGATTGGAACTTTGAGCCAATGATATTGAAACATGTGTCACAAATGAATGGGACCCAAGCATGTAGGTCTTGGAGAACAAATATTTGTCCATAAAAAACACGATCCAAAGATAATTTTGAGATGGGATGTACATATATATGGAGACCTAAACATATGAAGGTGACATTGAAGAGAGAGAAAATATTTGATCCACAAGGATTTTAGGCCTTTACACATGGCCATATTTCCTTTGACCATAAGAAGGAATATGAGCCCTCCACTATAGGATGATCCTTGTCATCCTTGTGAGGTCCCTCACCTTTATTTGAGGTCATGTTTAGATACCCCAAAGGGATCTGGACCATCTAATGCGATTTGATATTAACCCACCTAATTAGTGTTGATTTAATATCTAACAACCCTTGGTATGTTCTAATACCATGTTGATATTCATCCTCTACTCAACACCCAACAATTAGCTCAAAATAAAATCACTTTATCTACTAAAAACACAGCCAAGTAATCAATTAAACATGTAGCGGAATCATAAACTAGGAAACCAAAATCTCACACACAAGACACTAATATTTTCAGGTAAACTTCCCCTACAAAAACCATCTAGTTAAAACCAGTTCCAATACGATTTTATTAAGTTCAAATCAAGGCTCCCGTAATAGGGAAAATGGCCCACTAAGACAATATACAATGCAGAGAAACTTGACAATGCATATGTTGTTGTACAACCCTATACTAGCACATTTTGTGAGGTGTACATGACCACCCTTTATAAAACCTGTGTACATACACAACTTTATCCACTAATACCCACATACATGTATGAAAAACCCATATGAAAACTTCCATATGGTGCACCCCTTTCCTTTGGCTTCTATCCTCAGAAACCCACCCGCGGTTGCTGTTGGAGCCGCCCTTGTTTTTAGCCAGTCACAATTTTCATTTTGATGCTTGAAATCTAAAGATGGTTTTCTTTTTCCCTCCGAGATATCGAGACTTCTGAAATTTTGTCATGCGAGCAGTGATGATTATTCTACTCTCGAAACAAGCCCTACCTTTCGTAAAAGTGTTTCCTCTTTTTGTTCTACTTCAGAATCTCACAGGTCAGATACTATAACTCATGTAATTTACACATCCCGAGTCATGAAACAATGAATTCGTTTTAAATTTCACTCAAGACAGTAACGAGGGTAAAGTTTTCCCTAACTCATGATTAAGCTTTGTCAGGGTTTCGCACCTCGGCGTTCACCAAACCCAAATTTTTATTGTCACAGCCCCGAGAGCCGAGAACGCGAGGTCCTTTTTGGATAACCCATGTCAAGGATTAAAGGCAAAAAGCTAACCGTGGTAAAAGTTGTTCTCGACATTTCGCCACTCGGAACTATCTTTTTCGAAAGTTACAATGTCTAAACCCCGACTCACGAAGTCACGATGTAATTATAGCATGATTAATTAATCACTTAATACAAGATTATCTTCCCCTTAATTAAGTCATGTTATCTCGATCTCGCGGTTTCGCAGCTAGGCATATAAATCTCCCAGAAACTTATCTCCGAAACTCCAAGTCGAGATATGGTGAAAAGTATAATTATAAAATTAATCAAGCCCCAGATCACGATTACCTTTTATTAACCAAATCGCTCTTCGCGGTCTCGGGTGTTAAAGACTCAAAATGTTTAAGAAAAACCCCCGATATAGCAAGTAGCGAGATATTGATTGATCCAGGTGGATATCGGGGGCCACCCACCTTTTCCAAATGGCTCAAAACAGTTTTCTGGCCATTTTGGCAATTTACTATTTTTAGCAGGTTTTCACTTCCGGGGCCATTTTGAGGACCTAAATGAAGTTTTTTTGAGATCGAGGTTCTCAATGATAGCCAAAGGCATGATTGATCCCCCAAAATGAA
>JASDQU011506302.1:18469-41393 GCA_032191745.1 Picea mariana | reverse complement strand
ATTATATTATTCTACGTACATGATGGGTTAGGGAGGTTAGGTCCCTAACACACTTATTCCTCAATGAGATGCCATGTGGTACCAATAATACACTACCATGTGGATGTATTTCATTTGTTAATAAAAGTGCCATTTCACCCACTCATGGGCTGCCATATGTCATGGAATAAGTAGTTGGTAATAAAATATTTTGAAATAATGTAAATGGGAAATGAATTAAGTATGGGAAGAGTAAACGAGAAAGGGTAAGGAGTGGGCAGTTAGGGAAGGGGTTAATTTATGGGTAGCGAAAGTTAGGAGGTGGGGTAGTTTTTAGGGAGTGGGTGAATGGGTTAGCGGGTGAGGGGAGTGAGGGGGTGTGGGAGTATGGTGGGTCCTCCAACCCACCATATTATAGGGAGAGTGAAGTGAGGGGGTAAAGGGAACATGAGTGGGGTGTCAGGTTGGGGAGTTCACGGGCTAGTGGGGCTAAGGGATGTGGGGGGGTAGGGAATGTGAGTCTGCCAACACACCATTTAAATAAAATAAAAGTTAAGTATTGAATTAAGGAGTGGGTAAGGGGAGTGAGTGAAGTGAGAGTGTAGGGACAAATAAAATATTCCCAAGATTTTATGTGGTATATCCATAAGATATATGGTGGTGCATTCCACGAAATAATCCAAGCAAATGGACATGGTTCCGAGATATTCCAAGAAAATGAACATAGTTATGAGAAATCGTAATTCCAAGAAAATTGGCTTTGTCCATTTTAAATGAAGAAGCGCCCATTGGGCATTTGAATTTAAACCTGGATATCTTGAGCATACAAAATCAGATTTATAATTCAAAAAAGGCGTGGAGAAACTAAGATTGAGGGATACACAATGAACTCATTATCATTAAATTTTTTTTCTTCTTTTAATATTTTTTTTTATTATTCTAGGAGCATAAAAATATAGATGACCAATTTTTGGTCAACAAATGGCTCCAACTGCGGGACAGTGACCCCTGTGGGTTACTGAGAACATGAAAATCTGAAGACCAACTACCTTCTCCATTGGGCTATGGAATCATCCTCAAGATGGATTCTTGTAATTCTTCATTCATGGATTTATCTTCCATATAACAACTTCCTTATTATACAAAACTTGAACTAAAGAAGGAAATTATATACATACAAGATCTACCTACCCTACTTTACTTGAAGGGAAGAGAATATTTCAAGTGTAGGTGGATTTCCAATGGAGCCATTGAAGCATTGATCTGATTTTTGGAATGCGATCCATAACTCTGGGACATATTGAAACTCAAACCAATGACTCAGGAGCACTCTCAATGTGTACTCGAGAAAAATTTAACCGGGTACACTCAAAATTTATTTGCATTTCTTCACCGACAATGATTTGGAACTATGATTCAATGAAGTCAATTATTGGCCACTTAAGAATATTATTAACTTTGATTGGCCAAGGTTCTTGATTCATCAACAATGTCTTGCAAAGACTCTTCCTTCATGTAATGACAATCTTTCTCATCATTCTTTTCAAGATTAATTTCTTTCGCCAATTCTTCTTGCTGAAATTTCTCCTGCAACTTTTCAACATCTGTTGCAAGGATGAAATCTTCTCTTTCATTGGGTGGAGGCTCCTTGATTTCATTTTCAAATTTGTTTATTGAAATATCTTCATATGGAGTATGCAAATTAGAATTTTCATCTTCATCTTCATCTTCAAAAATATGACTTGACTTAGAAAAGTCATCCAATATTTGATTAGTTTCTTATTCAAAATCAGTCACTTCATTATCTTGCATCCATGAGGGAGAGGGTGGGTGGGAAGTAACATTGAAAGTGTCAACAAAAATATTTTAATGCACTCTTGGGATGAAATTTTCTGCAAATGAATTTTCCAACACATCCCAACTGGTAATGGAATTAGGCAGTAATGAACTATACCATTCAAGAGAATCCCCTCATAGAGTTTGTAAAAATAAGCTACATGTAACATTGTCCTGAATGAGGTTTGAATCATGACATATAATTTTGAAATTAAACATGTGGTGCTTTGAATCTTTTGAAATATTTCCAAAGAATGTAGATTTGTTTTTCAAAAGAATATCAGGCATCTGAAAATCTACTTCTGGTATATTTAATGGGGTTCTGTGAAATTGCCTCCTTCTTTGGATAATTCTTTGTTTTGTCGAGTCTTGTAAATCCATTGATGGGATTGATGGAGAATTTAAAGGAGAATCATGATATGAATGAAATTCTTCAGAGGAGTCATAATATACATCTTCTTGATATTTTTGAGTCTTTCTAATGGATTTTCCAGGGATTTCATTCTCCCGATTTTTTTTGTGCTTATTGGGTATTTTTGAGGTCATTGCAACATATTTCAATAATTTTTTTATAAACTCCATGCATCTAGAACAAGCAACAATTTTCTTAAATCTTCTTTTCAGAACTTTGAACCATCGAGACTTTGGTTCCTCAATCAGATTTGAATAAAAGCCTCAAATATCTTGAAAATAAATGGCTCCCTAACATGGTCTCCAAAAATGTTGAAGTTTCAATCCATTAGGACCAAAAAAACAACCTCACGAGGATATGAATCCCCCTAGATTTTTAAAGAGGTGGCACTTGTATTTGGCTAAAAGATATATCCGTGATATCTTGGATTAGGAGAATTCCAAGGCAACAAATCCTAGGTCTTTATTTCTTGGATTTGTTCAAACAAATGGTTCTTCAATAACTGTAAGGTACTAGATATATTATATTAGCAGAATAGAGAAATATTGTAGAGAATAATACCGAGATGGAAACATAATACAAAAATATTGCAGAGATAACAACACAACGACAGATTATATGGAACCACAACACCATAATTATACCTTTATTGATAGGAAACAATGTTCACTTGCCTCTTCGAGGGGGAAACCTCCAACAGAGAAGAGCTCTATTTGTAACACCCCTGTTTCCCCCAACTTGTAATTAATCATTAATTAGGATTACCATGCTGTGGCATGGGAACAATATAAATGAATTATTGTTTGAATTGCCAATAACTGAATGTAAGAGTGAAGCCTTGAAAGTACTAGCCATGATATCACTAGAGAAAAGAATGTGAAAAATATAAAAGATTAATTAATAAGAAAAGGACTGGTGGTTGAACCATCAAATACCCCATGAATGGAAGCATGGTCTAGCTGCAGAAGGTCAACCCGAAGTACCACAGGGTCCTGCAAACCCATACTGACCTGGTTTTCCTTCTGAAAGAAGGAACAAGATAGGAGTGATGTGCGTGTGAGGCACACCAGAGAATAAAAAGAAGAGTGGAGAATGCGAGGAATTCGAGCAGTAGAGAACGAGTCGAAGGCCACGAGATCGATGTGGAGAAAGCATCTAAAAACCTCGTTGAATCCGTGATAGAGAGGGACATCTATTAGAGTATGAAGAGAACAAGACCTAAGCAGAAGGTCGCGAGCTTGATGCTGAGGAAGCATCTGATAAACCTCACAGAAGATGCGAAAGAGAAAAGATCGATGAGAATTTGCATAAATTCCCTGGTGATATCATGGATTGGAACGGGGGTGGACAGAGTGATAAGAATGAATTAATTTGAGCCTATGGTTGGGTGGAAGGACGAACAACCACAGTCAGTTAGTTGGCTAAAACCTCTAATAGATAAGTATTCTCATATCCTGTGTATTTAAGCGGTAACTGTGAATTAAAATTGGATATCCTATGAATGTTGTAGGGATGTGCATGTTTTCTCAATGGTTATACTGTATCCCTCTAATTATGTCTAAATGTATATTTAAGAAAATAAGGAATTCTCTGACTTGTACATGTAAATGCTTGAGCCCCGTGGTGGCTCAAGTTAAAATAAATGAACTATGAATTTGTTGACCTTGGGCATAGCCTAATGTGTGCATGCCAAAAATCCCAGTCGTTCTGAAGGAAGTAGTCGGTTAAGCTCAAGAGAGGTAGTGCATGCAAGTACAGAGTCTCTGCGAGGTGAGAAGAAATGGAGAACCCCCTTTAATTCTAGAGTTGATAAATGAGCACAAGGGGTGTGCAGAGGATTTATCTAAGTGTTAATTTCAGGAGAATTAACGCAAAATACTTAAGTACTTAAGGAGCTGACAAAGCTTAGGTAGGATAACAAGATTTAATTCCTGAAAGGAGAGATCCTTTCATTTGGAATATGAATGTATGAGATTAGTTCATGAGAATCCAAAGTTCTTCACAATCATCAGATCTAGAGAAAGAACGCGGGTGTTAACCCTTAGAACCCGTCGAAATTCGCAGGTTCGGCGAATCAAGCATATTCGCCGTATGGGAGGAGAATTCCCACGAAGTCCCAAAGTTAATATAGGTCGTAGATCTGAGGATTCCCAGGGACTATCCCGACTGTCATATTTACGATATAGTCAACCCAATGTTGACCACTTCGGGAGGACAGAGGTTTGGTAACACCAAAACTGATGAAGTCATGGAATTAATGTGGAACATGGATTTAAGGATCCTTTGGGATCCCTCATGACTGTTCGATCAAGGGGACATGTGTATTAGATCGAGTTCATGTGGGGGCCCATGTGTCGAGTGACGATGTTTCCAGGTGTCCCTCTCAAAGTGGCACACACTGGGACCCAAGGGACCATTGAATGAAAATTATGAGCCGTAGATCTCTGGGTTCACGTAGATACTCTCGGACCATCAGATTGAGGCTGTGGTCAGATTGACACTGACCAAATCTGGGAGAAAAAATGAGTTTGTATTGAAAAAATTCTGAAGAGTTGGGAGCCGAAGTAGATCTGAGCTGTCCAAGCCAAAGGGATAGGTGTCATCATATCCTGCACTCCAGGGAGAAGTCACTACGGAATAATCAAAGTGTGAAGGCATGAGGATTTTCGAAGGTTGGAGTCCCGAAGTCATCCCAACTGTCTGTTGGAAGGGGCGTGTGGCCAAATATCTTCCATTTCGGAGGAATGTTACTCCAGAAGAAAAGGGTGTGTGTTGAAAAAGAACTCCTGAAGGTCAGAGAGCTGGAGTTCATCTAAACTGTGCATTGGAATAAAACATATGGCACTCGATCTGTAAATCTGGGTACTAAGAACGTCAGAGGAAAGAGAGAAGCATTGACTGCAAGTCACCCGAAGTGGGGAAAAGGACAGATATCGACCGTTGATCGGGGAAAATATGTGGCATTCGATCTGTAACTCTGGGTATAGAGTACTTTGGGGGAATAAGGCTTTGGAGTGTTCTAAAATCCCAAACACCGAAGTCCTGAAGTAGATCATAACTATCGATCACGAGGGATGTGTGGTGCTTGATTTGTAACTCTAGGTATGGAGTACTTTAGAGAAAAAAGGGTTTGGAGTGTTCAAAACTCCCTAACGTCGAAGTCCCGAAGTAGATCATAACCATTGATCATGAGGGACACATGGTGCTTGATATGTAACTCCGGGTATAGAGTAATTCAGGGACAAAATCCTTTGGAGTGTTCAAAACTCTTGAACATCGAAGTCCCAAAGTCAATCAGGGCCATCAAAATCTCTGAGGACATGCGACGTCAGATTGTGAACTTAGAGATTTTCCACTCTAGAGGATTCACACGGTGGTTGTCTGGGTGCCTGTTGTCTTGGTGCCTGGTCATATCCTGTAGTCATATGCGAGTATAGATGGATGGAAGAACTCAAATAACTTGGGAGAGGCTACCTGCCAACTCTGATCTCAGTTCGGAGCATGGAGACCGTGGATGGAAAGCTCTGGAAGAGAATAATGGGATAGAAACCCCGAATGGGGGTTTTGATTCTCCTAAGAAGAGAAAAATTTTGACACCCCCACCATGGGTGTGTTACAAATTGGTATCAAAGCACGACAACAACACTTGGCCTGCTTGGGCTCATGAATGATTCATATGAAAATATTTCTTGAGGAATTTAAGGGGTAAAACCCTATCTTCCCGCATTCCTAAGAGGCTTAGAAAACCTCTACTGAAGAGAGGAATGAGATCCTTTACTGATACATGTTTTGGAAACTGATGCTTTATGTTGCTAATGTTCCCAAATAAAGAAGTTGACTTCACTGTGAAATTGTTCGTGCTGTTGTACGGTCATAAGATTTGGTTACCAAGGCTAAGATGACCATGTGGAGAATAATACTACTGAACATAAATCATCTTCATAAGTTCCTTGAGTAAAAGGATGCAGATTTAAAATACAGTTGGGATTTTAACCAACGAGATTGAATCATTCTAAGTCTATGACAAAGGAAGCCTAACATTTCTTTGATAAATGATAACCGATCCTACATGAGTGGGATTATGCTGATGGACACTAATAGCAAGACTTGGATGTGAACGGATGTAAAGGATCCGTAGGAGTAATAACTACTGCTTTAATGAAGGGTTAAAACTTGTATATGTGTATAATTCCTCATGATCAGAGGAATGAGTTTGGTGACCATTCCCTGAAAAGGGAGAGCATGCACAACTTTCAGGTTTCAAAGTGAACTGAGAAACAAATTTTTATTATGGATACAAGAATTGATGGACAAGGTTTTCTAATCAATCTGATAAACAAAGCTGTAGAAATATAGAGTGATTGAGTGAGAAATCATAGTAGCCTCCCTTGCTTGGTGGATAGGAAAATAATATTCCAGAGTTCTTGTGGGAGGAGGAGAGTGGCCTCCATCCTTGACTGTGTTGAACATAAGGAAGAATTCTAGGTGTAATTGTCAAGACTGATCTCAACCTAAAGATACTTTGAATTTATGAACTAGGATACTCAGTAAGTAACATAATTAGAAATTGCATTTGGGATCCAAGGGAATAGTCCAAATGGTATTAGACATTAAATTTTTAAAATTAAGATAAAATGGTTGACTAAATGTTGATCTTGAATGTGGTAAAGGAAGTGTTGGGGCACTTATAGAATCCAATGGGTCAGATTGACTTCTAGTGGTGGATGGTATCCATATAGACATAGTTGGAAGCTAAATTGGATGATTATGTTACCTTGGGCATGTTTATAATTTCCCATATTGTGTTTATAAGTTGGGTAATGTTCCAGGGAGGTTGAGGCAAGAGTGTTTTCTTGATAGATGTTATCGTATAAAAAGGGAACCTAGTTATGACTATGTCTGATTCAAATTCCATGTGGATGTTGTGTGAATGACTGCAAGCTCTCAACTGAGAGGGAAACTCAGTGTTGAGTATCCCTATGAGGCTTGTCATAAGGATGGAAACAATATCCTTGGAGGAGGATCTGGAAGTCTGAGATTTCCATGTGCATGCATGATATGGAAAGGGTGCAAGCAATGAGCTTGCATGATGAATGTTTGGTTAGGTTTGTGGGTGTTTATGCTTGAGTACATGTATTTAATGTATTGTGAAGCTTCTTGATATGAAGCATGATAGTAATACTAGTTAGGTATGAATGATATTAAATATGAAAGTGATGCACATGTATGATATAAGGATATATGTATACTAAAGGCACAATATGGATGCCCCTATGAGTGATATGTAAGGAAAGAATTGCAGTTGCCAAGATTAAGTGAATACCATAGATGCATGGTTGACTCCATTTTTTAAAGAGTCATGAAAGTTATGTTTTGAATGATAGCTTAAGGGGAATTTGCTCCATTCCCTCAAGAAAGACGAGTATAAATAAATGAAAGAGTAAATGAGTAAGGATGGTTTGTGTCAGGATAAGAGGCAAATGATTATGCCTTGAACATCACATAAGAATGAGTTTGAACAGTCATGAGTTGACCAATTTTAGAATAGAGATGTATGTAGGCTATGAAATATACCCATGGAAGCTACACACAGACTTTTGATTATGTATATGGTTAAGTACATCATGGATGTAAGTTAACAAAACTAGAATATGTATGGATACATAATTTGGGTGCATGACAAAGATGCATGTTTATATTCCTTATGGAATATTTGGTAAACAAATAAAGCTAACTCAAGGCCGAGGCCATCACATATAGTGATGGACGTGCAATAAGGAAGTTTCATGATGAGGGAGTTCCCTATGGAAGAAATGTGTGAAAACTCTGTTAGGAGGTCAGAGTCACAACCTTAATAACTGCTGAGAAACTAAGCAGCGAGCTACAAGATTAATTATATATATATATATATATATATATAAGCTTGGTTGAAGCCATGTTAATAAAAGGCAGTTGTATGCCTCAGACACCCAAGTGAGTATGATTCAGAAAGAAAACCTTGATTGAATCAAGGTACTCAAGAACCTAACAGAGGAGATGAATGCGAGCCGCTCATAGAAGGGGAGATCGATCGTAGTCATGAAATCGAATTCACTATCCACTGGAGTTAATGGATCAAATACCATTTGTTTGATCAGATTGACAGTCGGGGATCATTGCAGAGTGTGAAGGTGAAATTAATAGACGTGCTAGTTCATGGCCCACAATCAACCAACGTAGTTGATCTCAACAAGGTGGAAGGTCAATGACCACGATTAGACAGAGTCGGGTGAACACTTTCCAGATTGGGCCCTGCAATCACTGTGAACCTTTGATTTGTGAACATAGATCGATGGTTGGGGATCATTGCAGAGCGCGAAGGTGAAAATAATAGACGTGATAGTTCATGGTCCACAATCAACCAACACCGTTGATCTCGTTGGGATGGAAGGTCAACAACCATGATTAGACAGAGTCGGGCGAACACTTTCCATATTGGGCCCTGCAATCACTATGAATCATTGATCTATGAATAAAGATCGATGGTTGGGAATCATTGAGGAGTGCGAAGGTGAAATTTATAGATGTGCTAGTTCATGGCCCACAATCAACCAACGCCATTGATATTGTCGGGGCGGAGAATCAACGACCATGATTAGACAAAGTCAGGAAAGAAATTTCATATTGCAGAGATTCAACTCTCTGAAAAAGAGCGAGCATATTGGGATTCCACAATCACTGTGAAACGTTGATATGTGAATGATCGGTGGGCGAACTTGCAAGGAACCCACGCATTAATGTCACATAAAAATTGTACTATGATTAGGTTCTGTGAATGAATTTATCACATCAAAGCTCTGTATCAACCTAAATTCTCGATCACTTCTGTTTTGGAATTATTATTATCCGGAAATCATATGGTTAAAATCGATCGAGGGATAATATCGACGATTCATGATCATTACAGAGATTACATATGCACACGGGTTAACGTTGAGACATGTACCTGTAATTTAAATTCAATATATCGTTGTTTTGATTTTGGGATCCGATCATAGATCGGATGACCCGTATTCATTGCGGAGATTGGAAGGAGAATTAAACCATAATTCAGTTGAGGTTCCACAATCCCTTGCAACCGTTGGATCTAGGGGAAAACAGATCTACACCGTCAATTTGAAAACAAGAGATTTAGCCAGGATCATAGCGCTTGGACACATGAGCTGAAAGGATAGCACCTGAAAAGAATAGAACCTAGGTCACAGCTCTTGGTCGGATGGAGAGAAAACAGAGTTCTTCCGGGCCAGTCAAGGAAGATAGAGTTTAGCACTCTACGTTAGACTGTGGTTGCGGGGGCTGGTTCTATGGGAATAAAGGTGCTCATAGCTAGCACATTGCATGGAATTGCTTCGAGGAAATGCATGTTTGCATGAAGGGAAGACAATGGACCCTCCATTGAGGAAAGAGGACCTTCCAAAAATTTTACTTACATTGTATGGATGTCAAAGGAAAGAAAATTTGGGTGGCCATGAGTAAGGGAACCTTGGTTACTAACGAGGAAAGAATGCTTGGGTGAATTCAAAAGAAACTTATAGTTTCATATGTGTCGATCTAGGATCATGACAAAACCTTTAGCAGAAAGCACAGTCTAGCTACAATAATGAACGAGGAGAAATAAGCCATATGGTGAAGAGGTTGGTTAAACTCCAACACACCATAGCAGGGTTCTTGTCACCAAGTGTGGGATCTTGAAGATCAATGCGAGGGTGCATTGGGTATGAATGTGGCCATGAACGTTGGCACATTGATTAAAGTCATTCAATATTTGAATTGCACTTGGAAAATTTAGTATGTTGAAAAGATGCTTACATAATAATAATATTTCCTTTTTTCTTTATATACCCTAAATAGATGAAAATGTCTTGGATTGTTAGTATGCATCGTATGAAAATATAGTGTGCATGGAAACAAACAATTTGTTTGGTTGAGGAAAGTTGACTTGCAAGAAGAAAGAGTCTTGGATATGGAAATTTTGTAAGCCCATAAGGAAGATTGATTACCTATTGAGATAAACTGTTATGGTGAGGAAATTCCCATGCTTGTGAATCTGGTTCCATGAGGAACAGATCTGAAAATAAATGAAGAAATTGGAAAATCCGCGGGTGACAGATTTGCAATAAAATTCTGAAATTTAGAATTGTGATGATGTCTCATGAATCATGTATGCCTGTGATACAGGTGAGAAGAAAATATCTATACAGAAAGGACAGATGAAGGCTATCTAGATGAAAATCATGAAGGAGGCCACTCCTGAGCCATGAGAACCCTGTGGTAAGCCATGATCACCTAGAATATGTTCTGTTGAGGTAACACAAGTTGGAGGGACGCCTCAACTATAAGGCTCGATAAAGTCTCTGGGATTATTCCTATGCGAGAAAACCTTGGAAAGGAAGGATGGATCACCTAAGGAACTGTATAACAGAGAAGGGAATGCCTGAGCCTGGGCTTGGAGTGTGGGTGACCACAAGGAAGAGGAGACTCTGATAGTTCTTGTAAACTATTGATTGGGATCATGCAAACAATGGGTATGTCAAGGAAAAAGAGTGAGCTTGGATAAAAAGATAGCCATGTGGATACAAATACACAAACTGTGCATATAATTATTGTGCTAGATTATGAAATTTTCCTAGAAATTTTATGCAACAATAAAATGTTTTCACATGAGACTATGATTAATGTGCTTGTTGTCTAAGAATTATTGAAGGCAGGTGACAAATATTAAGAGTCTGAAAAAGGACCTGACCAAGAAATAAGGTCAAGACTTCTGAAGTGGCTGAATGAGAAAGGCATGACAGGTGTTACTGAGAAAGAACACCGAGGACAATGTTCCTTTTAAGGGGGAGGGGATTGTAACACCCATGTTTCCACCAACTTGTAATTAATCATTGATTAGGATTACCATGTTGTGGCATGGGAACAATGTAAATGCATTATTGTTTGAATTTCCAATAATTGACTATGGGGGTGAAGCCTTGAAAGTACTAGCCATGATATCACTAGAGTAAAGAATGTGAAAACTATAAGAGATCAGTTAATAAGAAAATGAATGGTGGTTGAACCATCAACTACCCCATGAATGGAAGCATGGTCTAGATGCAGAAGGTAAGCTTGAAGTACCACAGTGTCTTGCAAACCCAGATTGACCCAGGTTTACTTCTGACAGAAGGAACAGGATAGGAGGGATGTGCATGTGAGGAATGCCAGAGAATAAAAATAAGAGTGGAGAATGTGAGGAATTCAAATAGGAAATAATGAGACGAATACCACGAGATCGATGCAGAGAAAGCATCTGAAAAAACTCGTCGAGGACATGACAGAGAGGGATGTCTCTGAGAGTATGCAGAGAACGATACCTAAGCAGAAGGCTACCATCTTGATACCGAGGAAGCATCTGATAAACCTCGCAAAAGATACAAAAGAGAAAGGATCAAAGAGAATTGGCATAAATTCCCTGGTGATATCATGGCTTGGCACAAGGGTGGCTAGAGTGATAAGAATGAATGCCTATGAGCCTATGGTTGGGTGGAAGGACGAACACCCACAGTTAGCTAGTTGGTTACAACCTGTAATAAATAAGTATTCTCATATGCTGTGTATTTAAGCGATAAATGTGAATTAAAGTTGGATATCCTATGAATGTTGTAGGGATGTGCATGTTTTCTTAATGATTATACCGTATCCCTATAATTATTCCTAAATGTATATTTAAGAAAATAAGGAATTCTATGAATTGTAAATGTAAATGCCTTATCCCTGTGGTGGCTCAAGTTAAAATAAATGAACTATGAATTTGTTGACCTTGGGGCATAGTCTCACATGTGCATGCCGATACTCCCAGTCATTCTGAAGGAAGGATTCAGTTAATATCATGAGAGGTAGTGCATGTATGTACAGAGTCTCTGCGAGGCGGGAAGAGATCGAGAACCCCCTTTAATTCTAGAGTTGATAAATGAGTGCAAGGGGTGCATAGAGGATTTCTCTAAGTGTTAATTTTAGGAGAATTAGCGCAAAATACCTAAGTACTTAAGGAGCTGACAAAGCTCAGGTAGGATATCGATATTTAAGTCCTGAAAGGAGATATCCTTTTGTTTAGAATACAAATGGATGAGATTAGTTCCAGAGAAGCTGAATTTCTTCACAATAATCAGATTTGGAGAAAGAACGTGAGTGTTAACCCTTAGAACCCTTCAGACATTGCGGGTCTAGTGAATCGAGCATATTCGACGTACGGGAGGAGAATTCCCTCGAAGTATTGAAGTCCCAAATTTAATCTGGGTCGTATATTTGAGGATGCCCGGGGACTATCTCGACTGTCGAATTTATGATATAGTCAGCCCGACGTTGACCACTTCGGGAGGATAGAGGTTTGGTAACACCAAAACCCCCAAAGTCCCAAAGTTAATATGGAACATGAATCTAAGGATCCTTCAGGTTACATCATGACTGTTCGATCGAGGCGACGTGTGTATTACGTCAAGTTCATGTGGGGGCCCATGTGTCGAGTGACAGTGTTTCCAGGTGTCCCTCTCGAAGTGGCACACAATGGACCCAAGGGACCATTGAATGGAAGTTACGAGACGTAGATATCTAGGGTCACATAGATACTCTCAGAATGCCATATTGAGGCTATGGTCAGCCTGATGCTAACTGAATCTAGGAGGAAATAGGAGTTTGCATTGCAAAAATCTCGAAGAGTCGGGAGTCGAAGAAGATCTGAGTCGTCTAAGCCAAAGGGACAGGTGTCGTCAGATCTTGCACTCCGGAGAGAAGTCACTCCAGGAGAATTGAAGTGTGAAGGCACGAGGATTTTTGAAATCCGGAGTCCCGAATTCATCCCAACCATCTATTGGAAGGGGTGTGTGGCAGAAGATATGCTATTTTGAAGGAATGTTACTCCAGAAGAAAAGGGTGTGTGTTGAACAAGAAATCCTAAAGTTTGAAGAGCCGGAGTTCATCTGAACTGTCCATTGGAATAAACTATGGGTACTGAGCACTTCAGAGGAAAGAGAGAAGCATTGACTGCAAGTTTCTCGAAGTGGGGAAAAGGACAGATATCGACCATTTATCAGGGAAAATACATGGCATTTGATCTGTAACTCCAGGTATGGATTACTTCATGGGAAAAAGGATTTGGAGTGTTCAAAAACTCTCAAATGCCGAAGTCCCGAAGTAGATCACAACTGTCGATCACAAGGGACGCGTGGTGCGAGATGTAGCTCTAGGTATAGAGTACTTCGAAGGAAAAAGGGTTTGGAGCGTTCGAAACTCCTGAACGTCGAAGTCCTAAATTAGACCATAACCGTTAATCATGAGGGACGCATGGCGCTCGATATCTAACTTCAGGTACATAGTACTTCAAGGAGAAAATCATTTGGAGCATTCAAAACTATCGAACGTCGAAGTCCGGAAGTCAATCAGGACCGTCAAAATATCTGAGGACACGCGACATCGCATTGTGAACTTCAGATATTTTCCACTCTGGAGGATTCAAGTGGTGGTTTTCTGGGTGCTTTTCTTGGCATCTGGTCATATCTCACGATCGTATGCGAGTATAGGTGGATGAAAGAACCCAAAGAACTTGGGAGAGGCTACCTGCCAGCTATGAGCTTGGTTCAGAGAATGGATACTGTGGCTGGAAATCTGTGGAAGAGAAGAATGGGATAGAAACCCCAATGTGGGTTTTGATTCTCCTAATAAGAGAGAAATTTTCATGCCCCCACAATGGGTGTGTTACAATATTACAATAATTTTCCAAGACAAAGCTTCTCATACCTTTTGTTAACACATAAGATTGTATGGGTCAAAAAGTTCACCTTGGTTTTGTTTTTTGAGTCATAAGGTTTATATGACATAGGTGTTGAGTATTTAGGTTGTAATCATAAAGTTAGATTTGGTTTCAAAATGAATAAGTCTATGTATAGCCTTGGTCTAAAGTTTGAGCTATGTGATTGTTATAATGACAGGTAAGAAGCCCCATGAATCATACCTTTGGTTTTTTATATCATTTCCTTGACATGTCATACATCCATGTTGTACTAGAAGTCTCCCCTTTGTCACTATAAATCAATTCAAGTGTGCAAGATATGTTTGATCTGGCACTGGGAAATGGTGGAAGAAGAGGGTTGTAGGTTAAACAAGTTGTAGGCATCCTGGTGCAAATTCAAAATTACCAGCATCAAACTCAGGGTCATCAAGTACTCCATGAGAATTTGTGTCTTGTTCTAAGGTCAATAAAGGGTTTTTCTACTTGATTTTCCTTTGGCACTAAGAACTGGCACATGTGTTGCGAACTGAGATAGGCACTAAGAAATTCACTGCGAACTCATTTCCTGTAGCAATGACTTCTACAGATTTGATCATAAATTCAAAAAGGTGATGTGGGTTTCTCTGAAATGTTTTTTGGAGGAATATGATATTCTTGTTGACTTGCTGACCAAATTTTAGCCTGACCCAGTTTGGAATTTGAGAGAAACCATTAAAACACCAGTGCACTGTGAAATGTGCTGCAAACACTATATTCTAGGACTACTGAAACTTTCATCTTTTTTATCCTTTCAAATTCAGCCTTAAAACAATTACATGTCAATATAATGGAGTTTTTTAACATCTCTTGAATCCTAACATAATTCTTGAAGTGTTGAATCTTTAAAAAAAAATTAAAATAGGCTGCAACAGGAAAGTTCGTAGTGTGGGCGCTGCGCACTAGTAATTTTCACCAGTTGACTTCCTGGACGATTTTCGGGTGAACCAGGATGAATTTTCAAAATTAAAAGGAGGTTATTGTCAAGAATTGACCCAAGAACATTAAAATTATTCATTTTTCACACGGGTGTCAAGGATTGGGAGATTCAAAGGAATATTTGAGCCCTATTTTTTCGTTTTCATGATTTCTTGTTTGAGACATGTTTTTGCGACACGTATTCCGATGAGATCGAGATGAATTTCAAGACACTGAGAGAGGTGTATCCTTATAACAATATTATATACAAAAATTGTTCTCTATTTTTACACAACTATTACGGTTTGAGAATTACACGTGGAGTTTTGAAGCCTATTTTTCAGAATTTCGCTCCCTGAAAAGTAGGAAATCAGTTAAAATGTGTCATTTTCTGTTTGTAACTGTTTTTATTTTGGGAAAGGGGTTGGAGTTCGAAATGGTGAGCTGTAAAGGACTTATAGTGATATATATTTCATGGTACAGGAGTAAATAAGGGTTGGATTCATGAGCCAAGAGAGTCTAGAGAGAGTAGGAGCAGGCAATTTCCCTATGTGTGTTCATATGTAAGCTCGAGGGCATTTTTATCATGTAAATATTCCTGACATTGAATATTTATGAGATTTTTTATATCATATTGTGTTCTCTTTTTTATTCATCTTCATTTCTATCTTTCTTGAATGAATTGTATCTTTTTAGGATCAATGGATGTATTTGATTTATTGAGTAGCAAAGGGTTTGCTGTGATGGCCTATAACTCATTGTGTTTATTCAAGTAGCTTTCTAATCCATTTTGTAGAGAGTGTCTTTGTTTAATGGATGATCTACTTTATGTTAACTTATTATTTCTTCCATATTCCATATTATAATCCATTTTTCTGATATACTTTTCAGTTGCCTTCTAACTTCAGGGTGTTTGTGTGACTCCATTGCCTAATGGTGTATCCCACTGATCTATAGTTTTCTGCCCTCTTCCTTTATTTCTCATCTTGTTGATCCACCTATTCAAACCAAAACTTATCTTTTACATTCTATTGGGTGCTGATCTTAGACTTTAGCATTCAAAGTGTAAGTTTCAGTGCTAACATTCCTGGCGCCATTGCCGGGGACGAAGTTGAAGAGCTTCCCTGGGTTGTACGACATAGATTACCACCAATTCTTGATGGTGAGAAAGGATTGGTGAGAGAAAAGACTGCATTTTTTACACCATGGAGAATCCACACATTTGAAGAACTTGTGGGTGATTCAAATCTGTTACATAACTCCACTGAGGAACGAGGTCAAACATAAAATGGGAGGAAGACACTGGAAGTCTAGGTATCAAGATGTTAGTTTCCTTCAAGATCTCATATTATTTTTTATCAGTTCCTTCTTTTCCTTTCCTTCATATGTTAGGAGAATCATCCCTTGCTTCATTTATTCTGATGACCATAAACCCACTACTGTATATCCCTCTTTTAAAGAAGAAGAACTACATTCTTCTTACATAGTTGATGTTAACCCTAGTCCTTCATCTGAAACACATGAGAACAATTTTTATATTCAAATCCTTCTGGAACATGATCAACCTTGTAACCATGTGAATGATACAATTGATTCACCACCTGCTCTGAACTTATTACCTTCTGCTATTACTGTTGAGCCTTGGTTTCAATTTGTTAAATCTCATTTTCATCCCACTGCTATCCAAACTAGAATAAGAGACACAATGTTTAAATCTTTAAGGTTGCCATCTTATCTTCATCCTTACCCTCTTGAATTTTTCAAGTATCTTCCCCATTTTTTTGGAGCGGATCATGTTACAACTGAGAGGCATTTGGGAGCCTTTAAGAACTTTGTTGATCAGTTTGAGATAGTACATGAAGATGTTACCATGAGGTTGTTCTCCAAATCCTTGTTTGGATATGCTGTTGTGTGGTTTAAAGGTTTGGTAGCTGATTCTATTGGTTCTTGGATTGAGCTATGCAACATCTTTTTAAAGTATTTTGGTGAGAACAAGTCCCTGGATCAATACCTTGCTAATTTGTATACTTTAAGGAGAGGGGAAGAAGAAGCTATGGCTATCTTCAAAAAGAGGTTTTGTAGTGTTTATCATAACATGCCATTGAATATTCAACGTTTCGAGGATGCTGCCATGGTGTACTATGCAATGGCTCAACATTCAGAGCTTTTCCTTCTCCTGAGAGAAAGAAAATCTTCATATTTAAGAAGTTTGTTTGAAGATGTAGAGGAAGTCGAGGAGAACATCTGGGCTTTAAAGAGGATTCGAGATCAGGTATATCTTGAAAATTTGCACCCACATGAACAAGAAGAATGTGAGTATATTTCAGATTTGGAGTAGCAAGAGTGTAAGTATGAATCTGATTTGGGACAACATTTGACAGTTTCTTCAAAGTTTTCAGATTTTTCTATGGATTGAGATGTACATTATGCTTATAATCAGTTTCCAAAACATTTTGAGCATATAGTAACAAATGATTATATAGATAATTACATATTCTTAGTTGATCATTATCAGTATGCTTTAAATTCTGATGTACAATTATCTTATGATCATTATTCTAAAGAAGAAAGATGATCAAGAGTTGATCTTGAAAGGACAAGAAGGTTATCTATTTTCAAGCAAAGGAGAATGTATGCATGAGAATTTGTCTTTTCTAAATCAACACATTTCAGATCATGGATTTGAGGATCCAATTGCAACTCTATTGGAGTCATACTTTTTAGATTCTTTAAAGGTTTCAGATTTCATTATTTCACCAACATACGTGGGTGAGTATGGATTTCTGAAAGATTCTACATTGTTGTTATTATATTCTTGTTATTGTTCATTAATCAATAGCAGAGACAAGATCATTTAAATCTTAAAATTACTTTAATGGTTTTTATGGAAGTCTTCCTTTACCTGATCAAATTGGAGTTTTGGTTAGAGGTAGGGTAGTGTAGGAAATAAGCTCGCTTCTCGAGCATTTGATTTCCTTCAGTTTGTAGCAGGTTTATAAGTCAGTTTTCTTAAATAAGTGGAATATTTTGGCAGTGTTTCAGAGGTTAGTTTCACAGATGAATCTATATCCCAATGGATAAGGCAACTGGAACTGCATGTTCTTGGCAGCTCACAGGGAGCATGCCATCCCCTGTGGAGCCAAATGTTAACACATAATATTGTATGGGTCAAAAAGTTCACCTTGGTTTTTTTTTTTTGAGTCATAAGGTTTATAGGACATAACTGTTGAGTCCTTAGGTTGTAATCATAACGTTATATTTGGTTTCAAAATGAATAAGGCTATGTATAGCCTTGGTCTAAAGTTTGAGCTATGTGATTGTTATCATGATAGGTAATCAGCTCCATGAGTCATACCTTTGGTTTTTTATATCATTTCCTTGACATGTCATACATCCAGGTTGTACTCAAAGTCTCCCCTTTGTCACTATAAATCCATTCAAGTGTGCAAGCTATGTTTGATCTAGCGTTGCGAACTGGTGGAAGAAGAGGGTTGTAGGCATCCTAGTGCAAATTCAAAATTACCAACATCAAAATCAAGGTCATCAAGAAATCCATGAGAAATTGTGTCTTGTTAGAAGGTCAATATAGGGTTTGGCTACTTTATTTTCCTTTGGCACTACGAAATGACACAGGTGATGCGAACTGAGATAGGCGTTGTGAAATTCACTCTGAACTTATTTCTTGTAGCAATGTCTTTTACATATTTGATCATAAATCCAAAACAATGATGTGGGGTTCTCTAAAATTTTTTGTGGAGGAATATTATATCCTTGTTGAATTTCTGACCAAATTTCATCCTGATGCAGTTTGGAATTTGAGAGAAACAATTAAAACACCAGTGCACTGCGAAATGTGCTACAAACACTCTGTTCTAGGACTGCTGAAACTTTCATCTTTTGCATCCATTCAAATTCATCTTTAAAAAGACTATATATAAATATAATGAAGTTTTTCAACATGTATTGACTCCTAACATAATTCTTGAAGTGTTGAAGCTTTAAAAAAAAATTAAAACAAGTTTCTACAGGAAATTTCATAACGCCGACGCTGCGAACTAGTAATTTTGACAAGTTGACTTCCAGGATGATTTTCGGGTGAACCAGGATGAATTTTCAAAATTAAAAGGACGTTATTGTCAAGAACAGACCAAAGAAAATTAAACTTGTTCATTTTTCACACACGTGTCAAGGATTGGGAGATTTGAAGGAATATTTGAGCCCTATTTTTTAGTTTTCATGATTTCCTGTTTGAGACATGTTTTTGCGACACACATTCCATCTATGTGGAGATGAATTTAAAGAAACCGAGAGTGTTTTTTATTTATAAAGAGATTATCTACGAAAACCATTCTCAGGTTTTACAAAGCTATTATGGTTTGAGAATTACAAGTGGCATTTTGAAGCCTATGTTTCAGAATTTGACCTCTTGAAAAGAAGGAAATCAGTTAAAACATGCCATTTTTTGTTTGTAATTGTTTCTATTTTGGGAAAGGGGTTGGAGTTCAGAATGGTGAGCTAGAAAGGACCTATAGTTATATATATTTCATGGTACAAGAGTATATAAGGGTTGGATTCATGAGCCAAGAGAGGCTAGAGAGAGTAGGAGCGTGTAGTTTCCTTGTGTGTGTTCATTTGTAAGCCCGAGGGAATTTTTATCATGCAAATATTCTTGACATTGAAGATTAATCAGATTTGTTATATCAGATTGTGTTCTCTTTGTTATTCATATTCATTTCTATCTTTCTTGAATGAATTTTATCTTTTGAGGATCAATGGATGTATTTGATTTATAAACCATTGAGCAGCAAAGGGTTTGTTGTGATTGCCTATAACTCATTGTGTTTATTCAAGTATATTTCTAATCCATTTTGCAGAGAGGATGTTTGTTTAATGGATAATCTATTTTATGTTAACTTATCCTTTTTCCATATGTCATCTTATAATCCATTTTCTGATATGCTTTTCAATTTCCTTCTAACTTCAGGGTGTTTGTGTGACTCCATTGCCCAATGGTGTAGCCTACTGATCTGCAGTTTGTTGCACTCTCCCTTTCTTTCTCATCTTGTTGATCCACCTATTCAAACCAAAAATTATCTTTTATATTTTGATGGGTGCTGAGCTTACACTTTAGCAGTCAAAGTGTGACTTTCAGTGCTAACACCCTCTTCTCTTATTTATACTAAATCTATCTATCCAAAAGAACAATCTAGAGGAAGATCCTTCTATAAGAAGAAGCTTCTATTAGGTCTTCTTACAATTGACTTATTCCTCCTTATTTCTAGGCCTTATTAATATTTACCTTTATTACATGGAAATATATTATTCTACCCACTTGAGGGGTTAGGTAGATTAGGTCCCTGACAATAACCTGATCTGATCTTCATGCGCAACAATAAGCCTTTTAACAAATAAAATATTGAAGGAAGGCTTCAACATCATAATTTATTTGTGATCAACATCAAATACACAATCTTCTTAATCACATACAAATGAATCCATATATTCTTCACGAGAAATATGAGAGAATGATTTGATCATATCAAATTTTTTTAACAGATTATTACTTTTAATATCAAAGGATAATTTGATAGATCAATTTCAAATATCTGATACTTAAGACTCAAATTTACAAGATATAATTGAAATCCACCCTGAAGTAATTATTTATAGAGCTTTATTCATGAAACATATTCTTCATTAGAAAATATATGATAATCATATATATGTTTGTAAATACTCCATGATCATATAAGAAAAGTCTTTCAAAGAATACAATAAGAACACTCAAGAACTCAACATTGTGCCCAATTAAGAGATTCAAGCATAAATCTATGAGAAATGGTATAGAAGAAGAAAAAGAGAATTGTGTTTTAAATTTATAGAAGTGATAATAAACTTCTCATCCATGGATATCACTTAATATGTGATATTCATTATCTTATCTTTCCAACAATATAAAGTTTTCCCAAATCTGACTCTCGGATCTCAAGATACGACCTCATGAATTTTAGTTGAAATAGGCTCTTCAGAAAACAAGCTGATTGTTCTTTTAATTTCCAAGCAAAATGTGGCCAATTTTGACCCTTGTAACCTATACCAACATCTTATTTGTCTAAACACATTTTAAACAATATACAATTTGCACTCTTTCATCGATCGAAGCTCAAGTTATGACCTCTGCAAGATTGTGACTCAACCACCATTGATTAAGTTTCTGGACAAATGTGGGCCCATGATCAACTTCATTTTTTGTTTGTAAGTTCTTTGATTTATTTTCAAAATGGTTATCCCACATGCATGGGAATAAAAAATACTTGAGTGTGTATAATGTAAAGTTTAATACACTTTACATGTGAAACATGAGAATATTATGGAGCCTTAGAAAGATTCGACCTCCCCTTAGAAAATTTATTTAAAAATCATATTTTGACCAAAATTACACTCCAACCATGCCCAATCAACATATGATTCAACCATCCACATATCACCACATGTCATCACCTGATAAGTCTCCATTAGATGCCACATGCCACAAGTTAATTGGCTTCCACATGTCACATGTTGATTGGCTTCCACATGTCACATGTTGATTGGATTCCACATGTCACATGTTGATTAATTGTCACATGTCTCCAATAAAAATCTACCACATGTCTTCCTCCATGAGCTACCATGTGGCAACAATAATACACTGCCATGTTGATGTATTTCATTGATTAATAAAATTTCCATGTCACGCACTCATGGGATTCCATATGTCATGGAATAAGTAGTTTGTAATAAAATATTAGGAAATAATGTAAATGGGAAATGAATTAAGTATGAGAAGAGTAAACAAGAAAGGGGAAGGAGTGGGAAGTTAGGGAAGGGGGTAATTTGTGGGTAGAGGCAGTTAGAGGGTGGGGTAGTTTGTAGGGAGCAGGTGAGGGAAGTGAGCGGGTATGGGAGTATGGTGCATTTGCGAACCCGCCATATTATAGGGATAGTGAAGTGAGGGGGTAAAGGGAACATGAATGGGGTGTTGGGTTAGGGATTTCGCAGGTTGGCGGGGGTGAATAATGTGAGAGGGTAGGGAATGTGATTCCGCCAACACAGCATGTAAATAAAATAAAAAATTAAGTATTGAATTAAGGAGTGGGTAAGGGGAGTGACTGAAGTGAGAGTGTAGGGAAAAATAGAATATTCCCAAGATTTTATGTGGTATATCCATAAGATATACGGTGGTGCATTCCACAAAATAATACAAGAAAATGTATATGGTTCCAAGATATTCCAATAAAATGAACATAATTATGAGAGATTGTGATTTCAAGAAAATTGGATTCGACCATTTCAAATGAAGAAATGCTCATTGGGCATTAGAATGTAAACCTAGATATGTTGAGCATACGAACTTGGATTTTGAATCCAAAAAATGCGTGGTGAATTTGATACTAAGGGATACACAATGAACTCATTATAGTTCAAAAGTGTTCTTCTTTTAATATCATTTTTTTATTATTCCAGGAGCGAGAAAATATAGATGACCAATTTTTGGTCAACATCGCTAACCATTGATGGTCAGATCGATGAGTTTGGTTCAGATAAAAGAAATATTTGATGGTCGATGATCAGGCATTAGGAGCTTTAGGTGAATTTTGATATATCAATGGATGAGATTTTTTTTTGATGGGAGATCAATGGTCCAAATCAATGGGGATTTGGATGAAATTTCTAAGTGTTGGATTTGGCTATGGAATATTGTCGACGGATGATGGTTAGGGGTCAACCGAATTGGATAAGTTTTTTGGTTACCGACATGAATTTCCAATGACCTGTTCGACAACACAGGTATTCCAACAGAGGACGAACACCTTCAGTAACCACTCACATAACCAGATCAAAGATCAACACACCGATGTTTTCACGTGGTAAAAGCCCTACGGGGAAACATCCACGGC